>ML400741.1:17127-187040 GCA_005239525.1 Nicotiana knightiana | reverse complement strand
AAAAAAAAAAATTTTTTAAAAAAAAAAAAAAAAAGAATCAAAAATCAAAACAAAAACCAAAAAAAAAAAACAAAAGTGCCCTGAACTACGTTCGACTTGATTCCGAAAGGATATGTAGGCAGCCTCTTCCTGGGTTTCAGTCACACCAAAATAAAAATCCACATTTCCCCAATAGTTTAAGTTGGGGCAGATATTATAATATGTTTGGTGATAATTTCGTCGAAGAGGTTCCAAAGTTGTAATTTAATACAAATTTTTCTCACCAAAACCCTGTTCAAGTCCTTCCGATCAATTGGTAAACATGCTTAAAGTTGGAGGATACAGTGCCGAATCTGGTGCAAGCAAATGAGAGAAACAAAATGAGAGAGTCTTATCGGTGAAAACCCACACGGGCACCGTGAGGCGACGGTAAGCAGAGAAATTAAAAGTGAGAGAGTCTGGTTAGTGAAAACTCGCAAAGAGCACTACAAGGCGATGGTGAGAAGAGAAATGAGAGAGGTTAGTTGGTCAAAACCCGCAAAGGGCGCCACTGATCGAAAAGGATAATGGGTCACTGACATAGACACAGTCCGGGGCAAGGTTTCTCAATCTCGAGGTAATAGTTGTGATGAATTTCAGAGAGTCGGACGGTTTACACGGATCAGGCATCTAGTCCAAAGGGCATGTCATGTTCATTGAAGTCCGCATGCACTCCAGATAAGTCCTTCTTTCCTTTCCCCGAAAAAGATGCCTTTTGTTTAAATTCGTTGTCCATTCTGTCGTTTATTTTTCTTTTGAATCCCTTTTGGTCTAACTCAGTCCCGAAACTAAGGCAAAGAAAAGATGGCAAGACTGATTTACAGGGCTCTCATTTGACGCGGGATCAATATGCAAAAGGCACCCAGCCTCGTCAAGGGCATCGAGTCGATCCCGACTGGCCATAATGGCCGATGATTCAAACTCAAAACCTTGAAAGGAGAAAATCAAATTGAAGTACCTATAAAGGCGAATGAAGTTGAAAGGTTGAGCCCCGCATGGCTAACCATCTTCGCTAGGTTTGAAAAGCCGAAGTATTCCAAATGACTTAAAGTTACAATTGGAAGAAAAGTCAGAAGTGAAAAGCCAATAAAGGCGAAATAAAGTTGGAAAGGTTAAGTCCCACACAACTAACTGTTGCAGCAGAATTTGAGGAGCCAAAACTCCCNCACGTGACCAATTGCCATCCAGAAAGACAAGGTCCCCGAGATTAGAGATGAAACCCAATCCCCATCAAACAAGCAAGTGTTTGAGGTCTTCATCAAAAGAATTGAGATCAAACAGTTGAAAATCAAGGCCGCAAAACCAACCACCATTCCAAACTAACAAATTTTCCTTTGTTTAAAAATAGGAAACGGGTGTAAAAGCGACCCTGCAAAAGCAGGTGCAACCAAAAGAAATTGCGCAAGGGCTAGAAGGAGCTCTGCAGCATTGACTCCAAAGAAAGGGAAGTTTTCTCCAAGAAATCTTTTTCCGCATTCATAAAAAAAATAAAAGAAGAAGAAGAGATGAAGAATTGAAGTTGAAAATAACTCAAAGTAGTATGGGGCCTCCAATCCCCAATTACACTTTTTCCCGACGCAGGGTATACACTCTCGTAGTCAATGCCAATCAAGGGTATACACTCCCTGGTTGATGCTTTCTTTTCCAATCAACGGTATACATTCCCTGGTTGATTTTCCTTTCCCGACGCAGGGTATACACTCCCGTAGTCGATGCCAATCAAGGGTATACACTCCCTGGTTGATGTTTTCTTTTCCAATCAAGGGTATACACTCCCTGGTTGATGTTTTTTTTTTCAATCAAGGGTATACACTCTCTGGTTGATGCTTTCTTTTCCAATCAAGGTATACACTCCCTAGTTGATGTTTTCTTTTCCAATCAAGGGTATACACTCCCTGGTTGATGCTTTCTTTTCCAATCAAGGGTATACACTCCCTGGTTGAAGTTTTCTTTGCCAATCAAGGGTATACACTCCCTGGTTGATGTTTTTATTTTCCAATCAAGGGTATACACTCCCTGGTTGATGTTTTCTTTTCCAATCAAGGGTATACACTCCCTGGTTGATCTTTTCTTTTCCAATCAACGGTATACACTCCCTAGTTGATGCTTTCTTTTCCAATCAAGGGTATAAACTCCCTGGTTGATGTTTTTATATTCCAATCAAGGGTATACACTCCCTGGTTGATTTCTTTTCCAACATAGGGTACACAATCCCTAGTTGATTTCATTTTGCAACATAGGGCTCCCAACCCCTAGTTGATCCCGCTTTGAGATATAGGGTATCCACTCCCTAGTCTTCAGTAACTCCGGGTGCACCAGTCCTGGCTTTTCATTGCTTTCAATAATGAAGTATCACAGAGTTTGTTACAATAACTCACGAAATTTTCCTAGTGAAAACTGGGGCAGAAAAATTTCATTCGTTTATTTTGATTTTTGTGCAGATTATGTTTCTAGGACATTGGAACTCGAGACGATCAAAAAGAAGAAGTTTCGATCCAAAAAAAATAAAAAAAAATTCCAAAAGTGCACAAACGGGGAAGATGTGGACTATTCAGGACGAGATTGAAGTCATCCGTCCAATATATCCTGCTTTGATCCGAGGAACGATAAGACAAAACCAGCATCTGCGATTAACAAACACCAGGATTCAGGTCAGAGTCAGCAAAAGATCAAGAGTCAAGACCAAGTCCTAGATAGGAATCTTGTAATTTAGCAGCTGGTAGGTTTTAGTTAGTCATTCGTTTGTACTTTAGTGTAATAAGGAGATCAGCAGCAGAAACAGCAGCAACCGCAGTGAAACCACAATTACTCGGTAGTCCCAGCTACCAAAACCTCCAGAACTACACTGACCTGATTCCTTTTTATAACCAAGGATATGTAGGCAACCTTTGAAGCAAGGTTCGGTCAAGCTTTTCCAAAAATGATTCACAATGGAACATATGAATAAGTAAAAGTCGTTTATTGCTGCTCACTTTGTCTTTTCCTGAAAACTCTTCGTGTTTCCGAGCAAAGAGGGGCAGCTGTGAGCATATGATTTTTACTCGCCATATCGTCCTATAAAAATCTCAATAAATCAATTGATTTTACGATTTTTGTTGAGTTTTAGTAAATTAATTGTGAACTATTAGTCGTAATTCATTCTTTTTATTGCATCAAGAAATTATGAATTTATTATTTGTAATTAATTGATTAAATAACAAGCGGATAATGATTATTTGATGTAATATGGTTTTGACAACTAATTACTAAAATTAATCATTTTTACCCAATAAATCACTGATTTTAATTAAGAGTATAAAATTAATGGTTTTACTCCTAATCAATCTATGATTAAATGAAATAAATTTTAGAACTATTTATTACTTTTTTAAGTAGGTTTGGTTTTAACTAAATTGAGATTAATTAATTATAGGGTTAATTAGGGTGTTAATTAATTATAGGGTGAATTAGATTTAATTTGTTATAAGAGTGTTAATTAGGACCTGGGTTGATTTTGCCCAGGCCCAAAATAATTAGCCCCTGCAAGCACCCAAACGACNATTACACCAAACGGCCCCGTTTGAGTCACAGCAGACCCCAATCGTTGTCCTAAGATCTAACGGCTGGGAACCCCCCAAAGCCTAAGTATAAATCTGTCCTAACACGCCCCCACCCCCCTCAGAACTCACCTCCCAAACACCCACACCGACCATCTCTCTCATCTGTCTCTCTAACCCTTCGCAAACCCTAGCCGCCTCACCAGGTTCCACCCCCTTCCGACCACCGAACCTCCACCAATCGACCCCAAACTCTCACCCTATAACCTTCTCCTCCCCCTTAATCCCATCCCACAACCATTTTTCCCAAAAACCGCCCAGTTTCGACCAATCTCAGATCTGAAAATCCAAAAGGGTTTGACTTCCTCTACGAGTCGATTCCAAGACCTCCAGTGGTTCACACCGGCATGAGCCGATAGATCTTGTTGAGTGCTATCGATTCATGTGGGTATGGACCATTTCCACGCTCGTCCGAGACCGGCCAAGTTTCGGAAAGTCGCTGAAATCCGTCCAAAATCCCATCACTAGTACCCCCCCATCTTTTAGCTTCCCCCCTTGATTTTTCAAAGAAAATCAGAACATGTGTGTTTACCGTCTGTTTCTTTGGCTAATATGTCTTTGTTTTTCTTCTATGATTTCCATTAATATGTTGTTGCTCTCGTTTAGTATTTGTTTGTTCTGTCCGATTAGTTAAACGTTTGAATACATGAGTTGATAATGTAACAACCATTTTAGGTCTAAATCGATTAGCTTGAATTTTGTATGCATTTTTTTTTATGTATATTTGATATCGATTCCTTGAATTCAAGTCTTGTTTAGGATTCTGCTTGTTCCCTGAAGCTGACTGTTAGCCATGGTCTTTTGTTGTAGACTTTGTTTGATACTTGTTCAATGTGATTTTGTCTTGTTTGGACCCTGTCACCTGACTAGAGATCGAGTATTCGATCTCTAGTTGGTTGGTTTTAGACGGGAGAGGCAAGGTTGTTGGGCACTGATTTTTTTCAGAATGCCTTGGAGAAAGGCAAGTCGATTTAGGATCGACTTTGTACAACATAGTCTAGGCATAACTATGCTGATAGGAAGGTGCGTGATATTGTACACATGGTAGGTGAAAAGGTTTTGCTTAGAGTTTCGCCCATGAAGGGTGTGATGAGGTTCGGGAAGAAGGGCAAGTTGATCCCTCGGTATATTGCACCTCTTGAGGTGCTTAAGAGGATTGGATAGGTGGCCTACAAGCTCGCATTGCCACCTACTCTATTGCGTATTCACCCAGTGTTTTATGTTTCTATGCTTCGAAAGTATTATGGTGAGCCGTCACATGTTTTGTACTTCAACACAGTACAACTAGATGGGGACTTGACTTAAGATGTTGAGTCGGTGGCACTTTAGATCGGCAGGTTCAAAAGTTGAGATCAAAGAACATTGCATAAGTGAAAGTTCAATGGAGAGGTCAGCTGATCGAGGAGGCCACTTGGCAGACCGAGCGGGAGATGTGTAGCAGTTATCCACACCTATTTGAGACTCGAGGTATGATTCTAGACCCGTTCGAGGACGAACATTTGTTTAAGAGGGGGAGAACGTAACGACCTGGCCGACCGTTTTGTGTATTTGTGATGACCCAAAGGGTCATCTTATGTTTTAGAATTCAATCATATGCTCTTTAGTCTTAAGAATCTCATTCTTACCCTTATCGATTTGCGTGCATAGTCCGGGCGTGATTTCCAGAAAGCTTTATGTTGAAAATTGACGAAATAATAATTTTTGGCTTTAAATTTTTATTTTAGTTGACTTCGGTCAATGTTTTGAGTAAACGGACCCGGACCTGGACCCGTATTTTGACGGTCACGGTGGGTCTGTAGTGAAATATAGAACCTGGGCGTATGTGCGAAATCGATATCCGAGGTCCCTAGCTCGTGATATGATTTTTTATTAAAAATTGAAATACTGAAATTTTAATGGTTTAAGAAATTGGCAAATGTTTGATCTTGTTGGTATCGGGTCCTTATTTTTGTTCCGGAGCCCGGTACAGGTCCGTTATGATATTTATACCCCATCTGTGAAATTTGGTGAGAAACGATACTGATTTGACGTGATTCAGACGTCCGATTGTAAAAATAGAAATTTTAAAGTGTTCTTGAGAATTTCATATGTTTTGGTGCTAAATTCATAGTTTTAGGTGTTATTTTGGCGATTTAATCGCACAAGCAAATCCGTATGATGTTTTTAGACTCTTGTGCATGTTTGGGTTGGAGCCCCGAGGGCTCGGGTGAGTTTCGAATAGGCTACGAAGTGAAGTGAACGTAGATAACATAGTTGGTGTGCTTTACGTCTGCAGATCTCGAGTCTGCGAGGTCTGGCTCGCAAATGCGAGCCTCGCATTTGCGAAGAAGCATCGCATTTGTGAGCATGGGCTGGGGCTGGGTAGTCTCGCAATTGCGAGAATAGGGCCGCATTTGCGGAAGTCCAGGTTCGCATTTGCAACAAATAGTTCGCATTTTCCAAGGCTGCAGAATTGTGAGGGGTTCGCATTTGCGATACTTTTCTCGCATTTGCGAGCTTCGCAATTGCGAAGCTCTGGTCGCAAATGCGACATCTGCAGCTGATAAGTCTTGACTTAGACGGGTTTTTTCTCATTTTTCAAAACCTTCAAAGAAAGAAAACCCTCTAGGAGATTTTTCAAAGACCATTTCTTCCTCAAATCATAGGTAACTGATTCTTTACTCGTTTCTTTCAATCTTTCACTTCATTTTACAAGAACTCAACCTAAAATCTAGTAATTTCATGGTAGATATTGAGGGGTTTGGGTAGAATTAAGAATTTTGAAAATTTTGAAATTAGACCTCAATTTGGGGTCGGATTTCGAAACTAATTACATATTCGGGGCTCGGGGGTGAATGTGTAAATGGGTTTTTGTCCGAACCTCGAGTTTTGACAAAGCGGGCCCGGGGTTAATTTTTTTGACTTTTTGGGGAAAAGTTTGGGAAACCTATAATTATGTATTGAAAATGATTTATTTAGATATAATTAATGATATCAAGTTAATTATGACTAGATACTAGTGGTTTGGAAGAAGAATCTAGAAGAAAAGCGGGGTTGAGCTTTGAATTATGCCTTTGGAGTAAGGTAAGTGTCGTGTCTAACTTTGGCTTGAGGGATTAGGTATTATTTGACTATTTTGCTACGTGTTTGGTTGTTGAGTACAAGGTATAGGTGAGGTGACGATCACCTATGTGTTGTTTTCGAGTCATAGCATGCGAGTGAGTCTTATTCTTATAACGTTGGTAGTCTTTAATCGTATTGCTCATGCTTAGCTTAGCCATTTGTTATGTTGAGCAACTTTTATCATGTTTTACTGAAATTTTGGCATTTGTTGAGTATTGGTTCAAGGTTGAGGTTGGTATTGTGGCATTAAATATTGAAGTAGGACTGGTTCTTGATATTTCTATCTCTCTATTATTATTGTACCTTGTTTTGGTGAGGGAGAGTGTAAAGAACGAAGGGTGATGTCGTGCAAATGTTTGCGAGCGAGTGTTAATGCACGAAGGGTGATGTCGTGCCATGTTTTGTGAGTGATAATGCACGAAGGATGATGCCGTGTTATATTATGAGAGAGTTAATGCACGAAGGGTGATGTCGTGTCGTTATATTGTTTCATATGGTGAGGTTGAGAATAAAAGCACGAAGAGTGATGCCATGCAGTTTCCTTTACTGCTTTATTTGTTTTTATCTTTTTAAGGCATATTGATTGATCCAGTTTATCACTTTATGATTTCTTATGTTGTGAACCCCTCAGCATGTCCCCTTCCCAATATTTCCTGTCTTATTTCTTTTATTATTGGTGTTGCTACATGTATGATTATACAGGTTGTTTGTGGGTGTCTTGTCCTATCCTCGTCACTACTTCGCCGAGGTTAGGCTCGACACTTACCAGTACATGGGGTCAGTTGTATTAATACTGCACTCTGCACTTCCTGTGAAGATTCAGGTGTCGGTCCGAGCTGATTCTTAGATTTGCTGCTGACTTCACTACACAGGAGACCCAAGGTAGATCTGCCGACGTCCGCAGACATTGGAGTCACCTTCTACATGTTTCAGTTTACTGTTTCTTTGACTTGTAAGCAATTGTATTTTCTTTCAACCAGATATTTGTAGTTGAATCATATAATTTCGTGAGTTGTGAGTCCAGATCATGGTAGTTATGTATAAATACTCGGTTTTGTTATGAATTTCTGCTTTCTTATTAATTCGGTATGTGTTAATTGTTGTTAATCACCATAAGTTTTAAGATTATTGCGTATTGAGTATCTTAGGTTGTCTTGCCTAGCAAGTGAATGTTAGGCGCCATCACAGTCCCGACGGCGGGAATTCCAGGTCGTGACAGTATTGTAGCCTCAATCCCCAATTAATCACTTCTTCTATGCTCATTTGTGGTCATGTGACTTTTCGGGGTGGTTGGATTGGTTCCAAGGAGGTTTCGGAGTGACTTGGGACACTTAGTTCCAATGTTAGAAGCTTAAATAAAAAGAGCTGTCCGGAGTTTGACTTTTATGTAGACGACTCTAGGATGGAGTTTTGATGGTTCCAATAGTTTTTTATGGTGATTTTGACTTAGGCGTATGTCTGGATTTGGATTTGGAGGTCCGTAGGTTAATTTGGTGCATTTTGACAAAAAATAGAACGTTGAAGGTTTGAAAGGTTGAGAGGTTTGACCGAGAGTTGACTTTATGGGTATCGGATTTGGATTATGGTTCTGGAGATTGGATAAGTTTGTTGTGTCATTTATGACCTGTGTGCAAAATTTGAGGTCAATCGGAGTTAGTTTGATATGATTCAACATTAGTTTTAGAAGTTAGAAATTCATTAGTTTCATAGGCTTGAATTGGGGTGCGATTCGTGATTTTGATGTTGTTTGATGTGATTTAAGGCTTCAATAAGTTCGTGTTGTGATTTAGGCTTTTTGGTATGTTTGATTGAGGTCCCGGGGGCCTCGGGTGGATTTTAGATGGTTAACGGATCAATATTTGGACTTAAAGCGTTGCTGAAGGGTTATGGATTGCTGGTGCAATCGCACCTGCAGTGGTATTGGCCGCAGGTGCGACTGGAGGGTCACAAAAGCGAAATTGGGACTGGCTAAGGGATTTCCGCAGGTGCGTGCAGAGGTTCGCAGAAACGGATGCGCTTCTACGAGGAATGTTCCTCAGAGGCGGATTTTGGAACTATGGTTTAGGGATCGTAGATGTGGAAGACTTCTGCAAGTGTGGATGCACAAAAGCGCGAGGAGAGCCGCATAAGTGGACTCGTAGAAGCGGCAGGTCGAATTTTTAATGAATTTCATAGAAGCGATACTTTTTATACAAAAGCGGTATCGCATGTGCGATAATTAAGCCTGCAGACGGGAGAATCGCTGGGTAGTGTTTTAAAGTCGAGGGTTTTCATTGTTTTCTCATTTTTGGAATTGTGAGACTCCATCTAAGGTGATTTTTGGAGTATTTCTCATCCTAATTGCAGAGGTAAGTAACTTTTATTTGTCCATAAATATTGAATACTCATTGATTATTACACTTAATTTTCATGAATCTAAGTTAGAATTTGGAAATTTTTGGACTATGTCATTGGAGAGTGAAATCGGAGGATTTGAGGGTCAATTTAAGGTTGGAATTGAATGATTTGGGTATGGTTGAACTCATAATTAAATGGGAATTCGGAATTTGTGAATTTTATTGGGTCCCAAGGTGCGGGCCTGTGTTGACTTTTTGGTTTGACTTTTTTTTATTGAAGTTAAAGATCTTATATTTGTCTTTTGGAATCACTTTATATGGCTTTTGTAGATGGTATTGCATTGTTTGGCTAGATTCGAGCTGTCCAGAGATTGATACGCACGGGAAGGGTAAGTTAGAGGAGTAATTTGTCTTGCTTGAGTAAGTATCTTATCTAAACTTGGTTGAGGCACTAGTTGCTTGAATTATTTGTGATAGCTACGTGCTATGGGTGCACGCATGTGTGGCGTTTGAGCCCATGTGCTAACACCGGAGTACTTATTCATGTTCGGGTAGTGCTTAGGTTGTGATATGCCTAGAGTTGACTGTTAAGCTTTAAGCTATAATGTTTCTCATATTTGTAACATTATTGTGAACTATTTGAGCCGTATTTGAGGTTACATAGAGGCTTATTCCCTCAATAAACTTGATAATTGTTATTTCTGTGATGAAATTACCAGTTTGAGCTATGATAGCATATTATGCACATGCCTACACTCTAGCATGTCACTTATACCAGTCCAGGAGCACAATATATGTTATCCATTCATCATATACATGTGTTCTTGTATATTTGCTTATGTGTGATATGATTTGGACTGAATATTTGTCACCACACCAGGCAAATAGTATTGTTATGCATGTGACCACGCCGGGCGAATTTTGTGTTAGGCGCCATCACGGCATGTTGGGATTTTGGGTCGTGACAAGGCTGTTGTGAATACTTTTCAATATCCACTCCATTGATTACTGGTGGCACTCAAGGTATATGTTATATCCGTTCATTTTTTTCCTTGACCTGTTTCTGTAAAGTTAGTACCAAACATTGTAAATTAGAGTTATTTGGTGTACCTGACCCTCCGTCTCCAGGTTCGTTTGGTATTTCTCCACTTCCTGAATTATCAAGTCCTGAAAGAGGATTTTCTAGAGTTGTATTTACTGGAGGAGGAGTCTGCGCAACGTTAGGCAGTCCTCTTGCAAAAGCACGCAAAGGTTCACCAACTTGTTGAGCAATCTTTTGCCTCAAGTTGTCCTGCTTGTTGGTCTGCTCATCAACTCGTTGTCCATCATTATATGTAATAAACCTTTCAGGTGAATTGTCACATGAGCATTGTGGAGTCGTTGTGAGCGTACGGTGTGGTGGAGTTCCACCTTGTTATCTTTCTTGGACGCCCTCATCCACCTGAACAATTTCGTTAGTAGTTGACATGCTTTGTCGCTAATGATAAAAATATGGACAGTGAACAGATTATCAGATTCTTGGTAACGGAATCAAGTTGTTTAACCAAAAAATTATTTTTGTGGTAAAAGTCAATATCAAAGAAAATCGGGTTTCTAATAATCAAGTTTATTTCACATCTCCAAAAATAAGAGAACAAAAAAATAGAGTAAAAAAGTAATTGAAATTCAGTATTCAATAAACGAGGGAAAGAAATCTTATTGATGAACGGTGTTTTCTCCCAAAAATTGTGGACGAGATTCTCCAATCAAATAGAGATATAAAGTAAAATACTGATTGCATATATTCGTGAATTTCTTATGATCGTACAAAATAAGGTAAAGACCTTTATATAAGGATGCAAAAATGTAGTTATTTTCCCTCACTTAATTCTTGTCGTTACTGCCATTAGCTGCATTAATTGCGTGTTACTAAAATTACTCGTAACGGTTATGGCAATAATAGGTGATCGCGTGTAATCAAAGATAATGCGGGTTCTCTTTCCATATTCGTAATTGTTCATGAATCTTTCCTTTTTTATGGCCTCCATGCATCTCGTGCCTATTTCTTCTTTCCTAGTTGTCAGATACGGTTCCTTCTTCTGTAAATCTCGTGGGTATTTTAACCGTGCCTCATCATTCTTCTTTATTAATATAAATGTCACATTTCACCATATCATTAATCAACGTGTCCTTCTTATTTTTCTACCATACATTAACACTACTGCAGAAATGTAAAACATAAAAGTATAAGATTATCTAGAGAAGTGCTTCGTCGTCATTCAGTTAAAAAATTAAAATGTCAACTTAGATTTACTTATAGATATGAACCAAATTAAAAGAAATGGTCAAAATATGATAATAAACATTATTAATGAGTATATCCGTGTTTGTTTGTCAGAAATTCAAATTAAGTTAGCGTCATAAGCCAACACATAAGACTGTTGGGAGTCAAGACTTGTTGATACCACTAGAATGGCATGGAACTTTCACCATTCTTAAGAATTTTGAATATTTTTTTTTGTTTTTCGATGTTCAATATTTTTATTAGGATTCCTATAAATTCGAACCCGTCCCGCGTGGCTTATTAAAAAGAAAAGTACTTTTTATCATAATTTTTTTATTCTCAAGATTCAAATCCAAATCTTTGATTAAAGATGGATGGTACATATCATCTCACCACAATTTGGTAGAAATTTGGAATTAATAACAGGATTGTATACGGTCAGAACGGGCCAGCTCTTCTTATAGCTAATCGAGGTTGGATCATGATAGGCCACAGTTCGGCCTCGTATTATATCGATCCCCAATATGGAGTTAGATTACTGAGCCTGTAATTCAGAGACTGATCAAGGTCGAGATCATCCAAGATCGAGACCAAGCAGAACAGAGATCGATCAAGACCGATGAAATTTTACCTAGTCAAATAACAGTAAGTCGAATTATCCGTAATCGAGCAAGGATCACGGCGGAAATCTCGGCACGTATCAAGATGAGACTGATTAATTGGTCAATCATGAGATTTCCTACTGTATTTAGAATTGTACCATAAGTAGGACTCCCCTATTATATAAAGGGGGTCTAATCATTTGTAAAGGCATATACTCACGCAATACGAAGCAATACTCTACTCTTTTCTTTAAGTTCTTAATATTCTATTACTTTGTTGATATCTCATTTTTTTCATTTATTTGGTTCGAAGGTAACTTAGCTCGAGGACCAAAGCTGCACATCTCATTTGGTTTGATTTTATTCTTCTTTAGAGTCAATTTCAATATCAATTTGCATATTTTCTCAGTTTGTGCCAAGTGAAATCACGTGTCTTTAAAACCACGCATAAATTCAGATGTTATCCGTTTTTAAGGTAAAGAGTTTGGCACCTACCGTGGGGCTAAGGATAATAGTGATTGACTGGTACCAACTCTCGTAACACACACTATTTATACTTGTTCTTGTGAGTATCTTGGATTCAAGGATCATCATTTCAAACTCTCAAGAAACACCCACACACATAGACAATGGCCTTGGTCTCCACGGTGAAAACGACAACATAGCCGTCCCAGGAAACGAAGTACCTCCAATTGACCTCGATGGAGTTCCGGCTGTAGACCCAATCGATGTCAGTTTCCACGTTGCAATTAATACAAATTTGACCGTCGACCCCGAGAGTAGCATCCGCAGAGACGTTCAATCAGCCAGTCAGAGCGCACAGGGTAGCGAAGAAGGCAGGATCAGCCTTCGAGTGATATTCAAAATGTTGCAGGCTCAACAAGATGCAATAGCACAACTCCAAAACCAGAACCATACACCGAGCAGGGTTGAGATCGAGCCATCGCATGAAGTTGTTCATAGGTCCGAATAGGTGTCAAGGAGATAAAACGGAAATTAATCTGGGACCGACCCCCTAATCATGAAGATGCTCGAGGATCTGACAAAGCGAGTTGAATCGGGGAAAAAGAAAATTGAAGCAAATGATAAGAATGTAGACACCTATAATTCTAGGGTTGATCAAATTCCGGGGGCACCACCAATTTTGAAGGGTTCAGATTCAAAGATGTTCGTGCAAAAGCCTTTCTCCCCGAGCGCGGCTCCTAAACCAATTCCCAAGAAGTTCCGCATGCCAGAAATTCCCAATTACAATGGAACGACCGACCCCAACGAGCATGTCACTTCTTACACATGTGCGATTAAGGGGAATGATCTGGAGGACAATGATATCGAGTCTGTGTTATTGAAAAAATTCGGAGAGACCCTGCCAAGGGGAGCAATGATATGGTACCATAATTTACCACCCAACTCCATTGATTCTTTTTCCATGCTTGCAGATTCCATTGTTAAAGCACACGCCAGAGCTATAAAGGTCGAGACTAGGAAGTCTGGCCTCTTCAAGGTAAAGCAGAAAGATAACGAGATTCTCAGAGAGTTTGTGTCTCAGTTCCAAATGGAACATATGGATCTACCACAGATCACCGATGATTGGGCCGTTAAGGACTTCACTCAAAGATTAAACGTACGAAGATTAGTGGCTTCACAGCAATTGAAGTAAACTTGATCGAATACTCAGTTGTTACCTGGGTCGATGTGCATAATCAGTACCAGTCAAAGATTAGGGTCTTATAAGACTAGATGGGGACTCCTTTCGAGTCCGTTTAACCTATCAGGCACATCGACAGAGTCAAAAGGGACATCGACCGAGAACCACGATCAACAGGGATCGTTACCAGCCATATAATGGAGATCGAAGAGGCAACAGACCTGGAAGAAACCCATTCGAGGTTAAAGGAGAAATGATCAAGGTTAGAGAGAAAGAATGGTTTCGATAGGAATGTCGAGCCCAAAGAAGCACCACGACTGTTAGAATATAACTTCAACGTTGATGCATCAGCTATCATATCAGCCATCGGACGCATCAAAGATACTAGATAGCCTCGACCTATGACCTTTCTAGCCCAGAGAAATCCCAACCAAATGTGCAAGTATCATGGAACCCATGGCCATAGAACAGAAGATTACAGACAGTTAAGGGAAGAAGTAGGCTATTTGTTCAACGAGGGGCACCTTAGGGAATTCTTAAGAGGTCAGGCCAAGAACCACTTCAGAAATAGAGATTCAAACAGACAGAACGAGCAAGAATACCCACAACACGTGATCCACATGATTGTTGGATGGGTCGATATTCCTCAAGGACCAGTATTAAAACTCACCAAGGTGTCGATCACAAGGGAGGAGCGAACTCGGGATTACGTACCAGAAGGAACCTTGCCTTTCAGTGATGAGGATGCAGAAGGGATCGTGCAAGCCCATACAGACTCACTGGTAATATCTATACTTATGAATAAGACTCAAGTTAAACATGTTTTAATTGATACAGGTAGCTCGGCCAACATCATTCGATCGGGGGTCGTAGAACAGCTCGGCCTACAGGATCAGGTTGTGCCCGCGGCCCAAGTACTTAACGGATTCAGCATGTCATGTGAAACCACCAAAGGCGAGATAACATTGTCAGTGAACATGGATGAGACCATCAAATAAACTAAGCTTCATGTGATCGAAGGCGATATGAGGTACAACGCCCTGTTCGGGAGGCCATGGATCCACAACATGAGGGCAGTACCCTCGACGAAGTGATACCAATAACGGCACTCTCATTAACAAAAAGGCCAAATTCTAAGGGAAAACTGGAGGCCAAATACCAACCATAGACACCGGCCTCGACCCAATCAGAGAAACAGGAGACTGACGAGGATGTTGATTATGGGGTTCATTGATCCTTCGTAGACCCCAATGATTTCAACGCCACCAAGTCAACAATCGAAGAGTTGGAACAAATTGTATTGACCGAACATCAGCCCGAACGAAAGGTATACCTGGACACAGGGCTAGCTCCCGAGCTCAGGGGAAAACTTATTCAATTCCTTAAAACTAACATGGATTTATTTTCTTGGTCCCATCTCGATATGACAGGGATCCCACCGGAAATCACCACTCATAAATTAAGCCTGGATCCGAAGTTCCATCCGGTGAAGCAAAAAAGAAGACCCCAGTCCGAAGTCAAACATGCTTTCATCAAAGATGAGGTAACCATACTTCTTAAAATTGGATCCATTCAGAAAGTAAAGTATCCTGAATGGTTTGCAAACGTAGTGGTAGTCCCTAAGAAGGGAAACAAACTTAGAATGTGTGTATATTACAAAGATCTAAATAAATCATGCACCAAGGATTCTTTTCCTCTTCCTAATATCGATCGCACGATCTATGCCATGGCCGGCCACGAGATCCTCAGTTTTCTCGATGCCTATTCCATGTACAAGCAAATATAGATGAACCCGCAAGATCAGGAAAAGACCTCATTCATCACTAAGTATGGAACCTACTGCTATAATGTAAATGTTGGTGCAACTTATCAACGCCTAGTGAACCGGATGTTCGAAGAACAAATAAGGAAATAAATGGAGGTTTATATTGATGACATGCTAGTTAAGTCCCTGCGAGCAGAGGACCACTTGAAGCATTTGCAGGAAACTTCGGTATACTTGAAGAAATACAACATGAAGCTCAACCCAGAAAAATGTGCGTTTGGGGTCGGATCTGGAAAGTTTCTCGGCTTCATGGTATCCAACAGAGGAATCGAGATAAACCCCAACAAACTCAATGTTATCGAGGAAATCACGGTAGTAGACAAAGTAAAGGTCGTGCAGAGGTTAAGGGGGCGCTTAGCCACTCTGGGGGATTCATCTCGAGGTCCTCCGATAAGAGTCATCGATTCTTCTTGTTGCTGAAGAAGAAGAATAACTTCACATGGACTCCAGAATGCCAACAAGCCTTGGAGGAGCTTAACCGGTACTTATCAAGCCCGTTGTTGCTTCACATGTCAAGGACAGACGAACAACTTTACTTGTATCTTGCAGTATCGGAGATAGCAGTAACTGGAGTCTTGCTTCAAAAAGATCAAGGTAAGTAATTCCCTATCTATTATGTTAGTCTTACCTTCGGTGAGGCCGAAACTAGGTATCCTCATTTAGAAAAATTGGGGCTCATTTTGAAAAGCGCCTCTAGGAAACTAAAAACATACTTTCAATGTCATCCCATATGTGTTGTAACAACTTATCCACTTCGAAATATTTTCATAAGCTCGAGCTTTCGGAATGATTGGCTAAATGGGCCGTATAAATCAGTGGGTACGATATTGAATATCGACCCCGAACAGCTATCAAGTCTTAAATCTTAGTAGACTTCGCGGTTGAGTTAACGCTGGCCCTAGTATCCAAGGTTGAAAGAGAACTATTAGTAAACTCGGGTACGTCCTCGGGAATCTGGACCCTCTTTACGGACGGTGCTTCAAACACAAAGGGGTCCGGACACAGCATCGTGCTAAAACTGCCCACAGGTAACGTGGTTAGACAATCTATCAAAACTATAAAATTAACTAACAATGAGGCCATGATCATAGGTCTCGAATCAGCCAAAGGCTTGGGAGCGGAGGTGATCAGGGCCAAATGTGACTCCCTCCTGGTGGTGAACTAGGTTAACAGAATGTAACCACCCGATTGGTCATTTTGAGAGTTAGCACCCCGATCCCCTAATAACCACTTTTTCCCATGTCTATTTCTGCCTTTGGAACTTGTCAGAACGTTTAGTTGTGAATTTCGAAGAGTTTTTGGACACATAGTCCTTATATGTGAGTTTAAGCTTTAGAAATCGGGCTATAGTTGGAACTATGTGAAAATGGATCCGGAATGGAATTTCGTCAACTCCGTTAGTTCTGTTGGGTGATTTAGGGTTAGTAGCGTGTTCGGAATGTGTTTTCGAGGTCTGTAGTAGATTTAGGCTTGACTTAGAGAAAGTTAGAATTTTCGTGATTTCTGCCGATAAGTGAAATTTTGATATCGGGCTCGGAATGGAATTCCGAGAGCGGCTGTAGATTTGTGGTGTCATTTATGACCTGTGTGTAAAATTTGAGGTCATTCGGACTAGTTTCGACGTGTTTCGGCATCGGTTGTGGATTTTAGAATTTCATAAGTTCTTAGGCTTGAATCCATGCATAATTGGTGATTTTTATGTTATGGTACGGGTTATGAAGGCTTGACTAAGTTTGAATGAGATATTAGGACTGCTTGGTAAGTTTGGTTGATGTCCCAGGGGCCCCGGGTGTGTTTCGGGTGCTCAAATGGGCATTTTTAGCCTTGTGTATTTTGCTGGTTTTCTGGTGCTATTGCAGCAGCTTTTCCTTCATTGCGATCGTGTGAGAGAATCCGCGATCGCGTAGAGTAGGTGGAGGCAGGCAGGATTTTGTTCTCTGTGATCGTATAAAGAGGTTCGCGATCGCATAGGTTGGGCAGCTTAGCCATTGCGTTCGCATGAGCACCATTGCGTTCGCGTAGAAGAATTTAGGCAGCAGGTGTTTGAGCGTATCTCTACGCGATCGCGTGAAGCCAACCGCAATCGCGTAGGTCTGTGTAGGTTGAAGGACGCATTCACGAACAGATCTCTACGTTCGCGTAGAGGAAATTTTAGGCGTGTGTTTTTTACATTCCGCGATCGCGACTGAGGGTCCGCGATCTGAAGAAGAACTGGGCAGAATCATAAAAGACCCAAAATCGAGGGTTTGAACCATTTTGAACTTGGGAGCTCGGGAGAGTGCAATTTTTGGGGAGATTTTCACCTGAGCAATTTGGGTAAGTGATTCCTACTTGGTTTAGACTAGTTCCCATGATTATACTCTTAAATCTATCCTTTAAATTCGAATTTATGGTGGAAAAAAATTGGATAAAGTTCCTAGGCCAAATTTTTGAGTTTTGATCGGGATTTTGATATCCGATTTGAGTAATTCTTATATGGTTAGACTCGTGACTGAATGGGTGTTTGAAATTTATAATTTTTACCGATTTTGAGACGTGGGCCCGAGGGACTTTTTGGTAAAGTTTCCTAATTTTGCGTTTTAGCTTCGAACTAATTAGCTATATTGATTCCTTAAAGTGATATTTACATTATACAATTGAATTGAATAGATTTGGGTCATTCGGAGTCGGGTACTCGTGGAAAAAGCGCGGTTTTGAGTTGAGTAGCGCAGTCGAGGTAAGTGACTTGCCTAACTCTATGTTGGGGACTTCCCACTTAGGTTGTTTTGATACTATTTGTTATAGGGGCACCGTGTACGTGAGGTGACGAGTACGTACACGGGCCATTGTTGCTTAATTCCATTTTTCCTATCTATGCCATAATCATTTTACTCCTTTTTCACTGTTCAATGTGCTACTTGTGTAGTTTAGATTAGGAAGAAGCATGCCTACATGTTTTACCTAAATTCCCTATTTGATACAATGTGCATCGTGTTAGTTAGTCTTTATCTTGCTCTTGTCTGTGATTCTTTTCCTGAGCTGTTTAAATACACCGTATCCGGCATTCATTCGCATTGCATATTTAAGTTGGGACTACGGACGTATTACGGGAGCTCTCCCCTTGTACTTCATATTTAAATTGGGACTACGGATGTATTCCGGGAGCTTTCCCCCTGTACTGCATATTTAAATTGGGACTATGGACGTATTCCGGGAGCTTTCCCCCTGTACTGCATATTTTAATTGCGACTACAAACGTTTCCGGAGCTTTCCCCCTGTACTGCATCTTTACATTTGGAACTACGGGACGTATCCCGGAAGATTCCACCGTGTGATATTTTGTGCTGAGCCAAGGGCTCCCTGTTGCTGTTTTACTTTTCATATTATTTGTTTCTACTGCTTAACTTAGAACTTATATTCCTCTATACTATTTGAAACTATTTTACTTATAAAAATGCAGTAGAGCCTTAACCTGACCTCGTCACTACTTGACTGGGCTTAGGCTTGGCACTTACTGGTTACCAATTATGGTGTACTCATGCCCTTTCTCGCACATGTTTTTCGTGTGCAGATCCAGGTACCAGCACTCAGTTTCGTGGCTAGGGGTCCGAGCGGCTGCTTCGAGGAGACCGAAAGGTAATTCTGCCACGTCCGCAGAGTCCTTCGATTCACATTCCACTCAAGACTTAGATATGTTATCCCCTTACATTGCATAGAACTATTTTGAGATAGAGCTTGTGCCTAATGTGATATTCTGGGTTTTGGGAGTTATAATTGTACATGCCGAGCGGCTATGTTATGTCTACTTTTGTTCCTTTCTGTCTTTATTTTAATATATTTATTTTCTGCAAATTTAGTCTTACCTAGTCGTAAAGACTAGGTGCCGTCACGATACCTTTCGGAGGGTAAATCGGGTCGTGACACGGAACCTTTGAAGTTAGAGAAGAACGAATGCAGAGATACCTAGATAAGCTACATGTAACTCTACACCGATTCAAGGAATGGACTTTGCAACATGTACCTCAAGATCAGAATATTGAGGTTGATACCCTTGCAAACATAGGGTCATCGGTCGAAGCCAACGAACTCAATTCAGGGGCAGTAATACAACTCATGAGATCGGTGTTCGAAGAAGGCCACGCCGAGATAAACTCCACAAGTTTGACCTGGGATTGGAGAAACAAATACGTAGAGTATTTGAAGAACGGGAATCTCCCATCAGATCCAAAAGAATCGAGATCCCTGTGCATAAAGGCAACACGATTCACCTTGTCCGAAGATGGAACATTGTTCAGAAGGATGTTCGATGGTCCATTAGCGATATGTTTGGGGCCAGGAGAAACTGAATATGTTCTAAGGGAAGTCCACGAGGGCACTTGCGGTAATTATTCCGGTGCCGAATCATTGGTCCACAAAGTGATCAGAGTCGGATACTACTGGATTAATATGGAGAAAGATGCAAAAGAGTTTGTTCGAAAATGCGACAAGTGCCAAAGGCATACACCAATGATTCATCAACCTGGGGAACTGCTCTACTCGGTCTTGTCCCCATGGTCGTTCATGAAGTGGGGAAGGGACATCGTTGGCCCTCTTCCATGGGCCCCAGGTAAAGCTCAGTTATTCTATATATGACTAATTATTTCTCTAAGTGGGTTGAAGCACAGGCTTTCTAGAAAGTCAGGGAAAAGGAATTCATAGACTTCATTTGGGATCACGTCATATGTCGATTTGGGATGCCTTCTGAAATCATGTGCGATAATGGAAAGCAGTTCATCGGCAGCAAGGTGACTAAATTTCTCGAGGATCACAAGATCTAAAGAATCCTATCAACACCTTATCATCCTAGCGGGAATGGACAAGCCGAATACCAACAAAACCATCATCTGAAATCTTAAGAAGAGGCTAACTGACGCCAAAGGAAAGTGGAAGAAAATTCTACCCGAGGTTCTTTGGGCATACCACACAACATCGAAGTCTAGTACCGGAGCTACTCCATTCTCACTAGTTTATGGCGCCGAAGCTCTGATACCGGTCGAGGTCGGAGAACCTAGTATCAGGTTCCGATATGCAATAGAAGGGTCAAGTAACAAGGCCATCAATACGAGCCTAGAATTATTGGATGAAAGATGTGAAGCCGACCACGTCCGATTGGACGCCCAAAAAAAATGAATCGAGAGGTACTACAATCGAAGAGCCAATCTTCGGTATTTCAGTGTTGAGGACTTAGTGCTAAGGAAAGTCATTCTTAACACCTGAAATCCGAATGAAGGAAAATTGGTTCCAAACTAGGAAGGGTCGTACCAAATTCTTGAGGTCACTGAAAAAGGGTCCTACAAGCTCGAAACGATGAATGGGGAACAACTGCCAAGCAATTGGAACATATCACACCTAAAACGATATTACTGCTAAGGTACGACCCCTTTTTAGTTTCATTTTTGTTTTAGACTAACACTTGCAGGTGGTCAACAAGAAATGACGGTGGATTTTTCAGCGAATAGAATGAAGTCTTTAGGTCTGAAAGCACGTGTTGCACTCTTTTTCCCTTAGACCGGTTTTGTCCTAAATGCGATTTTTGGCGAGGTTTTTAACGAGGCAACAGTGAATCGTGCTAACTTAGAATCAAGCCCGATTACGAATCGACATCGAAGATCAATTCAACAATATCCGAGGTTCTTCTGCAATCAACCTCGAATACTGGGGGCCTACCCTTAGATATAAATTATCTTTGAATATCAACTCTAGTGAGGAAACTACTTCATAAAAGGAGGGTCTCGATAGATAAGATTTATTGTAAGGGCTAAACGGTCAGAACGAACCGTGCCAACATAGATTGTTCGAGCCCTGGCTTAAACATGTACGCATGTAAAGACTATATTGATCAAGAATAAAGAGAAGTACTTTCCTTGCAAACATATGATGTTTAAAAATATTTCCTCTTTACATCTCTTAAAGAGCTCCATACTATAACGATCCTTAAGGGAAATACTTAACCAAAACACGAACGACCGCTCCCTCACTCGTGGACTGCCGTTCAACTCAAACAGCCCAACTTATCGGGCCTCGGGGACAAAAGACCTAATAGGCAACCCCCCCCCCCCCGATCTCTAAATGCCACGGCCACCCCACTCGAGGACTATTATCTCGAGGAAGCCCGAACAAAATGGGAAAACGATCCTATTGGGAAGATCCCAAATTAAAAGGCTACAACCAATTTAACACGGCTCAAAGACGTCTGAAATCCGTAACAAAAATAGGCATTCAAAAAAAAATTCTTTCACAACCGGTTCTAAAAGGCTACCCTTGGCAAAGTCACACATTTAAGAAATCCTCGGGAAAAACTTCAATAATATCAAGCCCCGAAAACTCTAATAAAGGCAAGGGTTGTTCAGACCCTCGAACACAACCTTGTTGTCTCATACAAAGACATTTAAACCTTTGTGATTACAAATAACAAAGCAAAAGAAAAAACTAAAGAGCCGAAAGGGAAAAGAAAGTCTTATATTTATATATATAATAATTTTCTTTACAAGGGCAAAATCGACCTAGTACAAAAATTTACAATGGCCCAAAACGGCCTCAGAAAAAGTGCAAAAAGAAGAACAAAAAAAAAACTAAGTCCTAAGAGGCTTGGTCTCCATCAGAGGCAGCATCTCCTTCCTTGGGGTCTTCCCTATCTTCGAATTCACTTAGGCTATCGGAGCCTTCCTTGAGGAAGGCCAACTTCCGAGCCCGAATTTCTTCTGCTTGAGCATTCTCGACCTCGGCCATGATGTCGAATACCTGGGCTTGAGCGTCCTCGAGGGCTTCCCTTCGATCTTGCCATTTTTCAGGATCTATCATGCTCCTAGCCTTGGTCTGGAGGGCCTCGACGTCGACCTTGAATTGGGCCACCTTTTCATCAATTTTAATACCGGCCACGGCCACCTCAGATTTAGCCGCCTTGAGCTCGTTAGCAGCCGAATCTAGCTGAGACTGAAGCTCAGTGATCTTCTCGGCCTGCACCGAGGTTTTCCCTTTTGCAGCTTAAGTTGAGTCTCGGTCGAATCCAATTGTGCTTGGACGGTCTCCTTCTTCGAGGCCAGGATATCCATGTTCTTCTTGAATGCTTCAGCCTTGGCCCGTATCTCGTCCACCTGCTTGCTGAGCCGTCTGATCTGCTCAAGCCCCTGTCAGACCTGAAAAATCAGATCGTTAGTCATTATCTCCAACTCATCTTCACTATCGTGAAATATTGGAAAAACCTGCTCGACCATATCGGTGTGCTCGTCTCGAGCCACAACCAAATTGACCTGAATCCTCTCATTGAAGAGCCTATAGATATTGATTTTCTCGATAAGGCCCCAAACCTCAGCTTTGTGCTCCTCTCGAATTCTGAGGAAGTATACGTGGTGCAACACCGAAGCCTGCAAGTAAGAAAGAAGATGTTAGAATAATCTAAAATTCTAAGTATAAAAGAAATAAGGAAGAGACTTTAGAAGATTACCCGATTCAAAGCGTATTGAGCCTCACTGAACAGGAAAGCGTCCCCCACACCATTCATCACGACTTGGTCCTCCTCGGTCACCAAGCCTCTCAGATAGCTTGCAATTCCAATAAGGGGAGAGAAGACTCGAGCATCCTCTGGGAAAATAAGCACTAGGTGCTATTTACGGCTTGGGTTAGCGCTCGGAGCCGGGAATTGTTCCACCGGTCTCAAGCTCGATGAAGATCTAGTAGCACCCGGCGACGGTATTTTCTTCAGCAACGGTAAATCATCAAAATGAAAGACATCCTCAGAAGCAGCAGCTTCGATCCCGTCCATACTTTGGAGCTGATGGCTGGGGAAGGACTTCTTCGTCACCAGAATGGGGCCTCATTGCAACATCCATCTCGAGACCTGCAAAGGAAAAAAAGATAAGTTAGTTTGAGAAAAAGCCAGAACATTAAACGACCCGATGCAAAAATTTACCATGGTTATAGGCCTCCCATCTACCCTTTGATAACTCTATCCAGTCACAATTAGAGTAGGGTCTCTGAGAAACCAGGCCTTCGACCCATTGCATCAATTCCAGAATCGGGTCCGGTATTTGGGCCACAACTGCAACACCTAAATAGAGATAAGGAAGTATGATAGGAAATGAAACAGCAAACCAAACGTTCAAAGTAAAAGTGTTTACGTTTCATGTTCCATTTCTCAGGGAACGACATGTCTTCAGCGGGGATCAGGTCCGATGTCCTTATTCGGACGAATCTGCCCATCCAGCCTCGATCCTGAGACTCGTCTATGCTGGGGAACAAGGCTCTACTGGCCCGGGGGCAAGCTTAATCAGTCCCCCTCGATAGAGCCGGGGACTGTAAAGGCGCATGAGGTGATCGAGGGTAAAGGGACATCCCTTGATTTTTCTCATGAAGAAACGTAAGAGAACAACTATTCTCCAGAACGAAGGGTGGATTTGGCCTAGGGTGACATTTTATCTTTTGCAGAAGACGACGATGATGGGGTCTAAGGGACTAAACATAAAAGGGTAAGTGTAAACACTTAGATACCCCTCCACGTAGGTGGTGATTAATTCCCCATGAAAAGGAACGACTACATCTTCGTTCACCCAGTCGTACTCCTCTTTGACCTTTATAAGGATATCATTGGTGACGGTGCATATATACCTCGACATCGGCTCGCATCGGCCATGCACCGAGGGGGTCTTCTATATTTTGAAGTCAGTGATGGTTGGGCACCCTATCGATACGAATTCATCAGGGTGGGGCTCCGCCGCAGCCTCATCACCGGCGGGCCGTGATGAAGAAGCAGCTTCTTTTTGAAGCACAGTTTTAGAAGTTTTATCCATTTATGAACAGTAAGGAAAAGAGTAAGGATGATATGTTGGTGATTAGAGTTCATGAAATTTGGGTATGGAATTATGAAGTAAAGAGATTCTTTGAAAGCAAGAGAAGAAAAAGCGTTGATTGTAAAAGTTTGAATAAGATAGGGTTAAGGTTCTTATAGGTTGGAGGTGACAGTTTAGAACCAGTAGTGGTTGACCATCACATGACAATCATTTAATGCCTTGGTAACTGGACCGACGAGACATTTTGTTGCTTACATCATGATCGGGTTCATCACTGGCGTCATTATCTATCGAGATGGAGTTCGGGAATTCATGTCATTTCTCATCACCTTCTTTCCGAGAAACGAGGGGACTATCTATATACGATCAGATCGGGCATGCCCTTATTATAATTAATCGATGTTGGATCATGATAGGCCACGGTTCGGTCTCGTATTATATTGAGCCTCAGTATGGAGTTAGATTGTTGTGCCTGTAATTCAGAGACCGATCATGGTCAAGATCAGCCAATATCGAGACCAAGCAGAACGGAGATAGAGAAAGACCGATAAAAGCTTACCTAGTCAAATAACGGTGAGCCAAAATATCCGTAATCGAGCAAGGATCACGGCGAAAATTTTGACATGTATCAAGATGATGCCGATTAATTAGCCAATCATGGGATTTCTTGTCGTATATAGAATTGTACCGTAAGTAGGACTCCCCTAGGGGGTCTAATCATTTGTGAAGGCATATATTCACGTAATACACTACTCTTTTCTTTAAGTTCTCAATATTTTGTTACTTTGTTCATATCTCGTTTGCTCATTCATTTGTTTCGAGGTTCAAAGTTGCACATCCCATATGGTTTGCTTTTATTCTTCTTTACAGCCAATTTCAATATCAATTTGTATATTTTCTCAGTTTGTGCCAAGTGAAATCACGTGTCCTTAAAACCATGTATAAATTCAATTGTTATTCATTTTTAGGGTAAACAAGGATAAAGTTGCTCTAGTGAGTTGCTTTACAAGAAGAGTTTTATGAATTTTTCACATTTTCGAGAAGGTGAAGGGCTACATATTTCTCAATCTTAAAAGATCACGAAGTTTAACTTAAATTTATTCGAGCAATTGTTTTTTAATTATACATATGATATAACTACAAGATAGTCTTAATTCTTTTGGTATCAATTATGCAATCTCACATGCTCAAATCTCAAACGTTAAAATGAATTTAGGTTGCATTGTTGTGATGAGCCGATAGCCATTTAGAGTAATAGAACCTAATTCTATGTTTTAAAGCCTCCTCGATTTGTGTGCGCAATACGGGTATTTTTTCGAAGGTTTTTATGTTAAAAACTGATAAAATATAATATTTGCCTTACAAATTTATTTGAGTTGACTTCGGTCAATGTTTTGAGAAAACGGGTACGGATCCGTATTTCGACTATCCAAGTGGGTCGAATCGAATTCGGAGGTCCCTAGTTCAAGTTATTGATTTTTGTCGAAAATTGAAAGTTAAAGTATTAATGATTTTAAAGAATTGACCGATATTTGACTTTGTTGATACCGGGTCCACATTTTAGTTCTGGAACCCGGTGTAGGTCCATTACTATATTTATGACTTGCCTGTCAAATTTGGTGACAAACGGAGTTGGTTTGACGTGATTCGGACGTTCAGTTATTAAATAGAAGTTATAAAGTTTTCTTGAAAATTTCATTTGAATTGGTGTCCAATTCGGAGTTCTAAGTGTTATTTGGTGTTTGATCGCGCGATCGAGTTTGTATCATATTTTTGGACTTGTGTGTACATTTGGTTTGGACCCCCGAGGGCTCGGGTGAGTTTCGGATAGGCTACGGATGGTTTAAACTTAGAAAAAAAATCTGGTTTTTAGCTTCGGCTGGTTTCTGGTGTCATGTGCTTCGCGATCGCGAAGCTTCTCTCACGAACGTGAAGGAGATTTTGAGAATGGGAGATTTTCTTCATCGCAAACGCGGTAGCTGGGTCGCGAACGCGGAGCAATGGGGGCCTTACCCTTCGCGAACGCAACCAGCTTCCCTCGAATGTGTAGGCTTGGACCTAGGAAAAGGGGATCACTGTTTCTTCTGCGCGAACACGGAGGCCAGAGGGTAGCAGCCTTCGCGAACGCGTAGGAAGACTCGCGAACACGAACGCGAAGGTCATTTAGGCTGTTGCACTTCGCGAATGCGGCAGGCCCTTCACGAATGCGAAGAAGGCCTGACGCCCAGACCTTAAAATCGGGATTTCTCCCATTTTTCAGAACCTTTCCATTAGAGCTCGGCCTAGGGGCGATTTTGAAGAGGAAACGCAATATCAATTCATAGGTTTGTACACTTTAACTAATTTTCTTCCATTTCTAACATCACCCATTAATTTTTATCCCTAACATTTGTTCTTCCATGGTAGAAACTAGGGATTTAGGAAGAATTTGGATTTTTTTGCTAATTAGGGATTTAGACCTCAAAATGAAGTCGGATTCAAGAGCTAATTACATAATTGCGCTTGGGGTGAATGGGTAAATAGATTTTGGTCCGAACTTCGGGTTTTGACCAAGCCGGCCCGGGGTCGATTTTTAACTTTTTGGGAGAAAGTTAGAAAATTCTAAATTTATGCATTGTAACTGATTCCTATAGAAATATTTGATATTATTGAGTCAATTATGGCTAGATACGAGTGATTTGGAGGAAGATTCTAGGGAAAAGGCCTCGGTAGAGCTCTGAATTGATTGCGGAGTGAGGTACGTGTTGAGTTTAACCTTGACTTGAGAGAATTAGAAATCCTTGAACTATGTGTTATGTGAATTTCATGTGCCGCGGCGTATATGCGAGGTGACGAGTGCTTATACGCTGCCGAATTACTTGTTTCCCTGATATTCCATTTTTCCTTAATTATCTCCTTCCCTAGTTTAATTGTTATGTGCCCTAAATGCCTTCCATGATTTAATTGCTACTTGTTAATCATTGTTTCTCTTGTTAAAAATGTTAGACCTCTTCATGCTTTCATGACTTGCTGCTATTTTCCTTAATTGACGTACTTGCACCTTCTAATTTTCATTTACTGGATTAGTCTTGCCGTGTAGTATTTCATATGTGAATTTTCAAGTTGGTACAAGGTTTTCTTACTGTTTCAGTTTTATATTCATCAGTTATGGTGGTTCTTTTGATTTGAATTATGAAATTAATTTTACTTAGTGAACTTGTACTGATATGGTGGGATCGGGTTGCACAGCGCAACAGGTGAAATAAGGGTGGATTGATATGAAGGAAAAAGGGTGAACTTGTACTAATACGGTGAGATCGGTTGCATACCGCAACCGGGTAGATTATTATGGTGAAATAAGAATGAATTATGATACTGATATTGTTATATAGTGGATCGGGTTGCGCGCCGCAATATATATATATATATATATATATATTATTTATTGTTGTTGATGTTGTTACAATGAAATAAGGGAGGATTCTGTGTTGTACGGTGAGATCGGGTTGCGCGCCGCAACAACCAATGTGTTTCTATTTCCTTGAGTTGTGTTGGTTTTCGGTATTTTCACTTGAAACTCTAAGGATTGATAATTCTGAATGACACTGACTTATTTCTCGAGGCTGTAGCTATTATTTTCAGTTGACTGCCTCATTTCGTTATGTATTTCCTTTTCTGTCTTTATTATATACTGCGTACAGGTTATAGTGTGAGTGACATACCTTAGCCTCGTTACTACTTCTTCGAGGTTAGGCTCGGCACTTACAGAGTACATGTGGTCGGTTGTACTCGTACTACACTCTGCACTTCTTGTGCAGATTTTGAAGTCGGTCCCAGTGACGGTTATTAGTGTGCTCAGATTCGACAGCCCGTGGAGACTTGAGGTACAACTACTTAGCGTCCCACAACTTCTAGAGTCTCCTTCCCTTTTTTTTAGCTATGTACTTTCCTTTCAGACAGCTTCATGTTATTTCAAACCCTTATTTGTACTATTCTAGTAGCTCGTGAACTTGTGACACCGGGTCCAGGGTTGTATTAGATAATTTAGTTGTTTTAGCTTTCGCGTATTATCTTGGATTGTTATACTTATTTCAGACTTTTCTCATTATTCAATTTAAACTGTTGAAAAATGAAAAAATTGTCCTAACGTTGGCTTGCCTAGCAAGTGAAATGTTAGGCGTCATCACGATCTCGACGGTGGGAATTTCGGGTCGTGACAATTGCATTACATAAGCTTTTGATCCTAAAAAGTACAATTTGAATTGATCAAATTACAATTTTCGCAGTGAAATCATAAGAATATAGTGAGATGGATGAGATGACTTGATTCATATTTGAATTTGAGCTGGAACGAAGAAACCCATGTGAGCGATCCGTTCTAAGGGGGCGTAGGCGATAAGAATTTGAATTAATTGGGTTAGTGTTCTAATTTCATACACCAGATGGCTATACAAAAAAATTAAAAAG
This sequence comes from Nicotiana knightiana, assembly GCA_005239525.1. Taxonomy (NCBI): domain Eukaryota; kingdom Viridiplantae; phylum Streptophyta; class Magnoliopsida; order Solanales; family Solanaceae; genus Nicotiana; species Nicotiana knightiana. The sequence goes on along the minus strand of ML400741.1, from coordinate 158,403 downwards.
AGAAAAAAGAAAAAAGAAAAAAGGAGGGCGTATCTAGGACAGGGAGCAATAGTAGCAGCTAATATCAAATGAGACGAACATTCTTTTCCTCATTTCCTACAATTATTCTCTGTAAATAAGAACTTTTCTAGACGTGTTTGAGATGATTTTAATGGAAAATCTACCTAGTATATCCGTTTTTAAAAAATAATAGTCGATAAAATATAGAATTATTAATAAATAATATACATATATTTTATATATTTATATGATGGATATAATTATTTTTTATCAACCGGTCAAATGTATCATTTGCCCGATTGTATAGCAACTACTCCTTGTAATTTACAATGCTTCTATATAATTTCTAAATAGTAGAATATAATTCAAAAAATTGAGAAAAAAATACATAAAAAGGCTCAATTATTCAGTTTATATCCTCATAGTTCAATCCGCCAGAAAAGGATTGGTAGTACTGTTATTAACTACCGAAAATTCCTCTTCTCTATTTCTCTTCTCAGTTGCGCTTAGAGAGGAGGAGAAGAAATGTTCTATAATCTCTAAATACAGAAATAATTACAGCCTTTTTCATTGTTATTATAGAAATTTTACATTTTGTAAAGACATAAATAATAATGGATTCGATAATTAACAAAGCAGGTTCTTATTATTTTGGTCAAAAAGCCAACAAGGAGCTCAGTTCCGTCAGCAATGATCTTAATGTAAGCATTTTTTTCCATGTCATTCCCATGTCTAATTCTGGGATTTTCTGTTTATAACAAATGTAATTATCTTAGTTTTGTAGGATCTGATACTGGAATTCTTTTGTTATGTTTGTGGCATCATTAAAATGTTGTATAAATCTAGACATTCTTGTTGTGGTCATATGGAATTTTATTTATCCTTAATAGCGTATGTTTGTTCTAGGAGTTGTTTGTGATCTGGTTCATTAATATTAGATTGTGTTGAGTTGTGTCCCTGTTGGTGGGTTAGGGGTATCTTGGTTTTCTTATATAGTCTTGGGCAATCTTCACCTCATAAGCTAGCTTTTGGGGCTGAGTTAGGCCCAAGGTTCATTTTTATCATGGTATCAGAGTCAGGTCTATCCCAATTTATTGTTATCGATATTGGGCCCCCATTTTTATTGTCCAAGCTCCAGTTGCAGGCCTGGGCGTGAGGGGGTGTTGAGTTGTGTCCACATCGATGGGTTAGGGGTATCTTGATCTCCTTATATGGTCTTGGGCAATTCTCACCTCATAAGCTAGCTTTTGGGATTGAGTTAGGCTCAAGGTCCATACTTATGTGAATGTTCTTTCTTGTGATCTTATTTTGGAGAATTCTTCCAAATTTAGACATTTTTATCAAATCATAATGTTAATGTAAATTTTGGGCTACATGAAATTCTTCTATATTTATTTGTATTTTCTTCATACTGACCTTTTCCCTCAAATTAGAATTTGCAAAACAGTATTGCAGGAGGAACCAAAAAGCTGGTGAACAAGATTAAAGGTTAGTCTTTTGCCTGCATGACTCAAATTGGCTCCTCCCCTTTTTGCTTTTATGAAATGTTTCACGTATGAATTTCTCTTACATTCTACGTTCCCAAAATGAAAGGTCCTCGAGAGTTACACCCTTGGCTTTTTCCCCTCGAGTTTTTCATTCACAACCGAGAATCCGGGGGTGCTGATTAGTAGACAATGGTGGAGCTACATTGACTCAATGAGGTTTAATTGAATCCTTTTCACCAAAATATTACAATAGTGGATTTGTCAAAGAAATCTTTTAAGATATATATAGAGAGGACGCATATCTATGAATAGGATACGTTGTACTAGTTTTACATGCTCGAAATTATTAATAGGCGCACATTAAAAAGAAATTATTTACCAGTTTATACCCAACCTTAAACTTCTTACAATTTTTGCCTATTCGGCCCAATCTAATTACATGGCCTACCTAATCCGCTTTCCCTTTTCAATTTCTCTAAACAAGCATAGTCTCACACCAAAATATTCCCTTCCCCTTTCAGAAAACACACATAGTTTGGCCTTTTAAGTGGAAGATGAAAACCCAGTATAAACCCATGCATTTTCCCGAATTTTTTTTAAGAATTCTTTATATAAATTTTAAAAGACAAGGTTTCATATTATTTTATGAGTTTCACTCCAAAATCCTCTTTTTATATTAGTATATTTTAAATTTCTCTTTTTATATCAGTAATATTTATTTTTTCAAATATATATATATATATATTTTTGTATTTCTGAACCCATGCATTGTGGTTATATACTAAGCTTCACAGATCAAAATTGTTGTGTTTGTTTGAAGACCCACTGTTGTTGAGCTTGAAGCTCCTATATTTGAAATTTTATTTTGAAGATTAGATGTTTAAGTCGTAAGGGATGCTATAAAATATTGCTTAAAGTACCTTCAAGAAGTTCGTAGTGAAATTTAGTCGCATTTGGAGTTGGTTTGAGGTACTTGAGAACGAATTTTTCATCTTAAAATTAAAGAACACAGTTACCAATAGTATACCGCGACATTATACAATGTATTATGAGGGGTCGTTTGGTTACAATACGGCTTATGCTGGTATTAGTTATCCTGGTATTGCATAATTACTAAGAAGAAGGTATAAGTTATCGTTGCACTAATTACCCCACCACGTACAAGATATAAGTTATCCCGGTACTAATTTTAATCTCGGGATAACTTATACCCAGGGGCGAATTTAGGGGGGCGGAAGGGGGTTCATCCGAACCTCCTTTGCCGAAAAATTACACTGTATATATAAGGCACAATATATTTTTTATCTCTATATATTAAGTTTTGAATCCTCTTGACACAACCCAAAAGTGTAGCTTAGTGGTCAAGGGGTTCAGATCTTTTGTAAGGTCATAGGTTCAATTAGCTACAATCGTTTTTAACTTTTTTCTTTTTGAACCCCTTCTCGGAGATCCTGCCTCCGCCACTGCTTATACCAGGTTTGTTAACCAAAAAAAGTATTAAGGTGATAATAAATTTTTATACCAGTACTATAACTAGTGAGTATACAGCTATATTGCAATAGTATAGCTTCATTTCTGTTGTAGTAGATATATATTGTTGCCTACCTAATGTTGTTTTTTACAGGAAAAGTGCAAAAGCCATTGCCCGAGCTGCTAAAGGAGTATGACATTCCAGTAGGTATTTTCCCTCGTGACGCAACCAACTACGAGTTTAATGAAGAGACGAAGAAGCTTAGTGTCCATATACCCGAGATATGTGAAGTTAGTTACAGAGATTCATCTGTAGTACGGTTTAACACGACTGTTACTGGACATTTGGAGAAGGGAAAGTTTGCTGACATAGAAGGAATGAAAACAAAAGTGATGTTCCTTTGGATAACAGTTAGTGTTGTTTTATGTGAAAAAACAGAGCTTCATTTCACTGCTGGGCTGAGGCGAACGCGTAATAGAGCTGCATATGAGGTCTTCAGAGATGGAATCGGCGTAGATACATTCTAGTATGATCAACTAACTCTGATGAAAAACTGAGTTTGTCATATAATTTGATCTTCTTTTTGAGTGATTTTAACACTTTCTTGATGTCATCCATGTAGCGGTTGTAATTATTGACTTCTCTATTAAAATAATTCTGTTGATAGTAGTAAGATTTGAAGTCATGTCTTTGGTGTAAAAACCTAAAAACCAAATAATGCATGCACCGGCCGGGAATCGAACCGGTCTCTACTATGGCAGAGTACTATTCCACCACTAGACCACTGGTGCTTGTTGACGAGGGTAGCTGCTAAAATTCCATTAGTAGCATGCATCTACAAAGCCTCACTCAGGGGCGGGTCTAGGGGGCCGGAAGGGTGTTCATCCGAACCCCATTCGATAAAAAAATTATACTGTATATGTAAGGCAAAATTTGTTTTTTAACTCTATATATTATGTTTTGAATCCCCTTGACATAGTCCAAAAGCATGATTTAGTGGTCAAGGGGTTCAAAACCTTTGTAAGGTCATTAGTTCTATTCACATTAGCTACAACCCTATTAATTTTTTTTTTTTGAACCGCCTTGACGGTATTCCTGCCTCCGCCACTGGCCTCACTCACCGTCGCCTGCACTTCTTGGGACAAAACATTCTTTAAATCTCTCTTAGTTACTTCATAGACCACAAAATAAACTGCTTTAATAGTGCATTCGCTACTCATGATCCATCTTGACCTAACTCATTTTGACTAAGGCAAGTTTGGACGAGTTGATTGGTAAATTATTATTATCCTTTTAACCTGCACAAGTTTAACTTAACTCAGCTTAATTGGACAACCTTCTAGTCATAAATTGTTATCCTTCGTTTCTTTATTAGAGGGTTGACCCAGGACAATGTATTTTTCAGATTATGGGTGTGCTTGGCCCATTACCAATTTACTATCGATTGAGTAGTTGGGCAATTTTTAGATACATATAATTTTGGAATTTTTTTCTTCCTATATATATTTGAAATTTATTTATCAAAATTTTCTAATTTTGTATATTACTCGCCCTAAACAAGTTTTTCTTATAATTTATATACAATATATTATTATTGACTTAAATTAGGGAATTTCTTGTCTGGAAAAGGACGTAACGGAAGGGAACGAAGTCCAAATTGTCCTTCCAGCTAAATAAGACTCCTTCTAGTGGTGTGTTACATATTTTAAGTCTTAGTTAGCGCCACTCTTCTCTCTCTTTGTCATAATTACATATTTAAAGAAAAGAATAATATATAGTACAGCAAAATACAAATTTAATACGAAATTTGATATATTTACAACAACGTACATACCGAAACAAATATCATTAAAGTTAATTTAACATAAAACTTTTCATTTTAACCTTAATGAATAGCCATACAAATGTTATATCATGTCTAAGACTATAAGTTTTCAAAGTTCTTATTTTTTCTTAAAGTATGTACTACCGTATAAAATTGGTAAATTATATATGACTATGTAATTAACTTAAAACTTGATTAGAGAAGGTAAATAAGTTTCATACGTGGTATAGATAGATAAAAGTCCTGGTAAAAGAAGTAGCATAAGTCAATCAGTCATTTAAAATGGGCACAGAAATCTCCTTTCTTCTTTTGGTCTTTGTTCGAAGATGCTTAGCGCACTTAAACTTCGTGAAATTTGATTCTTGTTGCTTTGCATTTAAGACATTTTTGGGGAAATTCAGAAGTACAACACAAGGCAGTTTTATAATTCCTTCTTCATCTGAAAACTTAGCTTCTATGGGTCATCTTCTATGTCTTAGAATTGTGGGACGATTTTATTTAAAAGCGTAACCGATTAAACATGATTTTCATGTTCTTTTTATAGTGAGTGCCGGTGAGACTTGAATCTAAAATCTTTGCCGCCTCCCAACCATATTGAATTATGTAACCATTTCATCTAGAAAATTTAGACTATAAGAAAGAATACTGTTTTATTTACTTATGTCTTCCAAGACTAAATGCTTTTAATCCATTCACATTTGAGCTTAACCATATCATCTTCCCTTGAAGAAAACAATCCAATTGCAATTAATCGTTAAGGCAATGCAAAAGAAAGAGAATGAATTTAATTGTCACGGTCCAAAACTGACCCTATTGTGATGGCACCTATCGTGGTACTAAGCAAGCCAACACCTTACCAAAAACACATCGATATTTTCATTTCAAAAGAAAATTCAAAATTGTTCATAATAGAACCTTCAATAAAGGGTTTAACTCAAAACAAAAGTGCGGGAATGAAAGTCCGAAATCGGGGTGTCACTAGTCATGAGCAACTGCTACAATCGTCTGATAACATCAAGACTAACATAGTCTGGAAATAACCAAATACAATTAAGGGAAGATAAGGAGGAAGAAAAGCAGGGCTGCGATTGCCAGGCAGCTACCTTGCTATCTCCGATGAACCGTGACTGGAATAATCAACAACCGCTACCGTGTCCAGAAACGCCTGAATCTGCACATAAAGTGCAGGGAGTAACGTGAATACGCTAACTCAGTAAGTAACAACAGTAAATAAAGACTGAGAAGTAGTGACGAGCAAAAAATGCAAGTATAGTCCATATCGCAAAAATTCAGTAAGATACGGCATGCTTTAAAATCAGAGTTTAAGTCAAATCAGCTCGTTTAAATCAAGTTCCAGTAAAATCATTTAAAATATCTTTCAACAATTTTCAAACAAAGGCTCAATGCAGATGTGAGCACAAATGATAAAATCATATACAGCCCCTCGGGCACAACATCGCTCAGTCCTCCCAATCACTCTAACCTCACAATCACCCATGCCTCTTAATCACTCAGCACTCGACACTCGCACTCAGTAGGTACTTGCGCTCACTGGGGGTGTGTATAGACTCGGGAGGGGCTCTTTCAGCCCAAGCGCTATATTAATTCCCATCATGACAGAATCAATGAAACATGTTGCGACATGCAGCCCGATCCCATAAATGTCCTCACGAATCAGGCTCTCGGCCTCACTCGGTCATAAAACTCTCTAGTCTCTCAGGCTCTCAGAAATCAAAGTAATCAGCCCAAACAACATTTATATGTTGCATCACAATAGAGTAAAAGAGACTGAGTTATGAAGTAAATATGCATAAACATGACTGCGTACATATTTTCAATCAAAACAGTGAGAGGACAACAAGAAAAGACTACTAAGGGTCCAAACAATACTGGCATAAGGCCTAAACATGGAATCCAGCATGATTTACGGTAATTCTTTCAAAAATACATAAGGGACGTATAGTTTCAACAAAATATTCAACTTTATAGTTACTACGGGACGGACTAAGTCACAATCCCCAACGGTGCATGCACACACGCCCGTCACCTAGCATGTGTGTCACCTCCAAATATTCATATGACACAAAAATCCGGGATTCTATACCCTTAGGACTAGGTTTACAACTGTTACTTACCTCAAACCGAGCAAATATCAACTCCGCGATACTCTTGCCCTTCGATTCGGCCTCCAAATGCTCTGAATCTATTCGCAACCAGTACAATACCATCAATATATGCTAAATGAATAAAATCCACAAGAAAACTACCAATTTAGAACCCAAACCCGAAATCAGCTCAAACCCGGCCCCCGGTCCCACGTCTCGAAATCTGAAAAAAGTTACAAAACTTGAAAGTTCATTCACTCACGAGTCCATACATACGAAATTTAAATCTGACATCATTTGGTCCCTCAAATCCTCAAATTAAACTCTCCAAAATCCCATGCCCTAACCCCTATTTTTACCCCTAAATTCCACTAATTAGATGATAAAAAAATGGAAAAATACCATAAATTAGAGTATTAGAGCTCAAGCAATTTACCTCACTGATAAACCCTTGAATCCCCTTCAAAATCACCCCAAAAAGCTCCAAAATCCGATTGAAAAGGGTGAAATGAACCAAAATTCGCGAAATGTTCTATTTATACTTTTTGCCTAGGCTTTTGGCACCTGCGGACCATTTCACGCTTCTGCGACACCGCACCTGCGAAAATTCCATCGCAGGTGCGGAACTCACTTAGGATCCCAAGTTCCTCATCTGCAGACAAACCTCGCACCTGCGGGTCGCGTCACACTTCGCTTCTGCGGAAACTGACCAACTTCGTTTTTCCGCATTTGCGCCCCAGATCTCGCACATGCGGGCTCGCAGATGCGACCACCATCTCGCACCTGCATATCCATCCTAGCTCAACACCGTTCGCACCCGCGAACTTCCACGTGCACCTGCATCCTCGCACATGATCCTCCCCTTCCGCAGGTGCGGAAAACACCAACAATCACAAACACCAGCAGAATCAGCCATCTCCTAAACCCATAATTGATCCGTTAACCACACAAAACTCACCTGAGGCCCCCAAGGTCTCAACCAGACATACCAACAAGTCATATATCAACATGCGAACTTAGTCGCACCTTCAAATCGCTCAAAACAACATCAAAACACCAAATTACCCTCGGATTCAAACATAAGAACTTCCAAATTTCGCAAACGACGCGAAACCTATCAAACCACGTCCGAATGACCTCAAATTTTGCACACACGTCAGAAATGACACTATGAACCTACTCCAACTTTCAGAATTCCATTCCGACCACGATATCTAATTTTTCACTGCCGACCAAAATCGCCAAATTTCCAACTTTCGCCAATTCAAGCCTAATTCTACTACGGACCTCCAAATCACATTTTCGACGCGCTCCTAAGTCTTAAATCACCTAGAGGAGCTAACGGAACCGTCAAAATTTGAATCCGAGACCGTTTACACATAAGTCAACATCCGGTTGACTTTTCCAACTTAAGCTTATCCCAAAGAGACTAAGTGTCTCAATTCACTACAAAACTACTTTGGACCCGAACTAACAAACCCCGGTATAACACAATATAGTTGAATTACATAAAAAGAAGCAGAAATGAAAGAAATGGGGCTATACTCTCGAAACGACAGGCCGAATCGTTACACCAATTTACCTGTTCGGCCAAAAATTCTTGTTCTACAAAATCTTGCATTTCAGGGTCGTTGTTTCGATCAGCCACCTGTTATCCATCAAGATAAAGTGTAACCATATGCAACATCTTTAACAGGATACCTACACCCCATTTAGGCAATTGGACACTTGAAACTGTCTTTAATATAAATGAATTTTAGAAGAAAGAAAACAACCAATGATATAAGAAAGAAAAAGTAAAGTCTTTACGGTGTGCAAAGTCAGAAGTTTTTCATTTGTTAACTTCTCCAAGGACAATGCCAGTTCCATTGGTGCAACATAAACAGATAAAGTCAGAGCAAATAATACGCATAATGCAATATGGCCAAGAAAGCAGTATTTAAGAAACGCTCGGAAAAAGAATGTGAAAAATCCAACCATGTAATGCGTCTCCCTTATCAACATGATCAAATCCGGAAGGAGGCATCATAATAAAATGTAGCTTCAGTCTTCCTCCTCGGATGTTCTGTTTTTTTCTTAAAATTCAAAAGAACATGTACAGGATTTTTAAGTTTATAGATTTTGAACAATTACTGTTTTTGCTTACTGAGATAGGTTATTTATACGTAGAGTGAATTTTTTAACACAAATACATGTTTGAGTCAAATCTACTGGATTCTACCAAACCAGTAACTTCGCCTTTCCCTCCACCACTATGTAATACTAGAGTGCTTGTTAGAAAACTGCATTAAGTACTTCAGCAGTCCAAGTGTCTTAAACCTATGTAGCAGTTATTTACTGCATAACAATCATTTAGCTTTTATGTTATCCTTAATTTGTAGGAGTTGGTTTTTTATTCTCAATTGAATTTGTAAACTCTATAAATTTGTCTGAAGTTTCTAATGAATTAGTAAGTTTGCTTTCATTATCAGATTCCTGATTTTCTTTCAAAGTTCTTCAAACTCATGTTCTACTTGTTTGATTGCAAATAAATCAGATTTTTCTATTCTTCATTTTCTGTAAAACCAACAGTGCTTTTAAAATTTATGATTCTGAAAGACACCTGATAATGAATTAACTTTTCTAGACACTCTTTTATGTGAGCAGGTGCATGTATTTGTCACATTCTAGCTCGACTTTCTTTTCTACGTGAAATGATTAAGCTGTAAGTCAAGAACTTTCAAGAAATGCGATCTAAGATTTATTTAATACATCAATCTAATTTGGTGCATAACATCATGTCCTATTTTACTTTAAATCACTTTGTTGTATCAAACAATGCATTGACTAATTTATTTTTGATGCACATTGTATTGTTGAATTTGCAATCAGTCTGGCAGCAAAGGTCAACAACTTAGCTCTCAGAACTGGAGGCTAACCCCATACCTACTACTTGCTTTTAGAGTTGATACACATCTGAATTTGAGGGTGACAAAGGTGGTGGCTGCTAACATACTATACAGTTATGACAGTAGGTTTACGAGCCTGCCAGTAATGTTTAATTAAGCTAACTGGTGTAGCTAATAGATTGTTAACATGATATAGAGGAACACATTGCTAATAGATAGTTTCACATATTGAGAAATGTCTGCCATAAGTTTTAGTTATTCATGTATGTGAAAATCCCCTCTCCAAATCGCCTCCTACCGAGTTTAGCGTTCTAAAATGAGAGAAATGAGATCCAATCCCGTCTTTCTAGCCCTTTTGTTCAGGTGCTAATGTCGCATTTGCGATGATGGGTTAGCAATTGCGGACCCTCACAATTGAAAAGAAGGACTCGCAATTACAGCACTTGACAGCCTAGAGGGATGTCGCAAATGAAACACCAGCTTCGCATTTGCGAAGCCTGCTCCCATCGCAAATGCGACCAATTAGTCGCAATTGCGAAGCTACCCAGCCTAACCTACACTTCGCAAATGCGATCAAGGTATCGCAAATGCGACACCGGAGACCTCTCTGCTATGATCGCAATTGCGATGCTAGTGCTAGCAATTGCGATAACTGGAGCACCAGCAAACTTGAACCAGCTCAAAACCATTCTGAAACACGTCTGAAACTCACCCGAGTCCCCGGGGCTCCTAACCAAATATCCACACAAGTCTAAAAATATCATACGAACTTGCTCACGCGATCAAACACTAAAATAACATCTTGAACAATCAATCAGACATCAAAACGCATAAAATTCAAAATAAAACTCAAGAACCCCTAGAATCACAACCAAGTGTCTGAATCTTATCAAACCAACTCCAAATTGCACCAAATTTTGCAAACAAGTTCTCAATAGCAAAGCAGAATTATTCCAAGTTTCAAATCCAAAACCAAATCCAAACCCGATAGCCATGAAGTCAACTTACAGTCAAACTTACGAAAACTTCTAAACCTCATATTGCCAACTTTCGGCAAAACAAGTCAAATAAACCTAGGGACCTCCGAATTCAATTCCGGGCATACGCCCAAATCCAAAATCAGAGTACGAATCTATCATAGCCATCAAAATACCGTTCCGGGGTCAGTCCACATAAGTTAAACCTTAGTTAATATTTTTAACTTAAGATTCCAAACAAAGAATTAAAGGATCCAAATCAACCCAAAACCTTGCCGGAATGAAACTAACCTTCACTGCAAGTCATAAAACCATAAATGTACAAGTGTGAAGCATCAAAAAGGGAGACGGGGCTCAAATACTCAAAACAACCGATCGGGTTGTTACATTTTCCCCCTCTTAAAATAAATGTTCATCCTTGAACGTGCATAAAGACATACCTGAAGTGCCAAAAAGGTGAGGATAATAGCTCCGCATGTCAAGCTCAGTCTCCCAAGTCGCCTCCTCGGCTAGTTGACCTCTCCATTCAACCTTTACTGAGCAGTATTCTTTGACCTCAACTTTTGGACCTGCCTGTCCGAGATAGCTACCGGCTCCTCAACAGAAGTCAAATCCTTGTCCAATTAGACAGAGCTGAAATCTAATACATGTGAAGGATCGTCATAAAACTTTTGGAGCATGGAAACATGGAACAGCGGGTGAACTGCCGATAAGCTGGGTGGCAATGCAAGTCTGTAGGCCACCTCACCCACTCTATCAAGGAGCTCAAAAGGACCAATATAGTAAGGGCTCAACTTGCCCTTCTTCCCGAACCTCATCACACCCTTTATGGGTGAAACTTTCTGAGAAAAACCCTTTCTCCCACCATATATGCTACATCACAAACCCTCCGATCAACATAACCCTTCTGCATGGACTGTGCAGTACGAAGTCGATCCTAAATTAATTTGACATTCTCAAAGGAATCCCGAACTAAATCAGTGCCCAATAACCTAGCCACCCCAGGTTGAACCAGCCTACCGGGGAACAACATTGCCTCCCATATATGGCCTCATAAGGAGACATCTAGATGCTCAACCTATAATTGTTATTGTAGGCTAACTCATCGAGCGGTAGAAACTGATCCCATAAACCCCTGAAATCGATGACACAGGCTCGTAGCATGTCCTCCAAAATATAAATAGTGCGCTCGGACTGTCTGTCTGTCTGGGGATGAAATGTTGTACTCAACTCAACCAGCATGATTAACTCACGCTGCATGGCTCTCCAAAAATGTGATATGAACTGCGTGCCTCAGTCAGAAATGATGGAAATGGGCATATCGCACAGACGAATAATCTCCCGAATGTAGAGTATGCATACTTAGTCACTGGAATAAAGTATGCATACTTAGTCACTGGTCCACAATAACCAAACTGCATCATATTTCTTCAAGGTCCATGGTAAGCCTACCACAAAATCCATCATGATGCGCTCCCACTTACACTCCGATATCTCTAGTCTCTGAGTCAATCCACCCGATTTCTAATGTTCATACTTCACCTGTTGACAATTCAAACACTGGGATACATAAGCAACAATGTATTTCTTCATCCTTCGCCACCAATAGTGTTGTTTCAAGTCACGGTACATCTTTGTGACACCTAGGTGAATGGAATAGAGTGAGTTGTGAGATTCATTTGGGATTAAATCTCTCAACCAATCAACAATTGGAACACAAGTACGACCTTAAAGCCGCATAACACCATCATCACCAATCACAACCTCCTTAGCACCACCCCTGCACCGTGTCCCTCAACACCACCAAGTGAGGATCATCAAATTGGTGAGCCTTGATACACTCCAACAAAGATGGTTGTTCCGCAACACAAGCAAGAATCCAGCTAGGCTCTGAAATATCCAATCTCACGAACCGGTTGGCCAAAGCCTGAACATCCAGGCTAATGGCCTCTCTGCTATCGATAAATAGGCCAAACTGCATACTCTCAGTCTTCCTACTCAATGCATCGGCCACCACATTGGTATATTTGAGCTTCTGAAAGCTCGTCTCACACTCGTTGGACCATCTGAAAATAGCACCATTCTGGGTCAATCTAGTAAAAGGAGTTCCGATGGATGAAAAGCACTCCACAAAATGGCGATAATAACCTGCCAAGCCCAAGAAGCTCCAAATCTTTGTAGCTGAAGACGTTCTGGGACAACTCTAAACTGCCTCCACCTTATTCTGATCCACCTTAATCCCCTCACTGGACACTATTTGACCCAAAAATACCACTGAATCAAGCTAAAACTCACACTTGGAGAATTTTGCATACAATTTCTTCTCCCTCAAGGTCTGGAGTACGATCTTCAAGTGCTACTCATGATCCTCCCGACTACAAATATATACCAATATTTCATCAATGAACACGATGACGAATGAATCAAGATATGACTGGAATACACTGTTCATCATGTTCATAAAGGCTACTGGGCAATTGGTCAGCCCGAATTATATTGCGAAAATCTCATTGTGAACATATTGAGTCTTGAAAGCCATCTTCAGAATGTATGAATCCTGGATCTTCAGCTAATGATATCCCCACTTCAGATCAATCTTCGAGAACACTCTGGCACCTTGGAGCTGGTCAAATTGGTCATCAATGTGCAGTAGTGGGTACATGTTCTTGAGCAACATTGTTCAGCCACTTGTAATCAATACACATCCTCATAGAGCCGTATTTCTTCTTCACAAATAGAACTAGATCACCCCAAGGCAAGACACTCGGTCAGATGAAACCCTTATCAATCAACTCCTAAATTTTTTTCTTTAATTCCTTCAACTCCGATGGTGCCATACGATATGGTGGAACAGAAATAGGCTGAGTGCCCGGCACCAGGTCAATACCAAAATCGATGTCCCTATCAGGTGGCATGCCTGGTAGGTCTTCAGGAAACACATCTAGGAAATCTCTCACTACCGGAACTGACGCAACGGTAGGAGTATCAACACTGACATCCCTCACAAAGGATAGATATGCCCCATAACCCTTCTCAACAATCTATTGTGCCTTTAAAAAGGACACAACCCTGCTAGGAATATAATCTAATGTACCTCTCCACTCCAACTGCGGAAACCCTGGCATAGCCAATGTCACAGTCTTGGCGTGACAATCCAGAATAGTGTGATAGGGCGACAAGCAATCCATGCCCAATATCACATCGAATTCCACCATAATGAGTAGCAGAAGGTCAACTCTGGTATCATAGCCCTTGATAGTGACCAAACACGACCGATAGACACTATCTACAATAAGAGAATCTCCCAATGAGATAGACATATAAATACGTGCACTCAAAGAATCACGAGATATATCCAAATATGAAGAAAAGTAAGATGACACATACGAATACGTGGAACCTAGATCAAATAAAATGGATGCATCCCTATGACAGACCGGAACAATACCTATGATGAAAGCATTTGATGCAACAACCTCCATCCTACCCAAAAAAGCATAGAAACGAGCATGGCCTCCCTCTCTAGGGCGACCTCCACCTGCCTGACCTCCACTACTAGTAGGCGGTGCAGGTGGAGCAGCAACTAGAGGAACAATTATGGCCTGTGGACCCTGTAGAATCCGTGGAACATGTGTAGTTTGTGGCGGTGAAACCCTCCTAAGTCTGGGGTAGTCCCTCACCATATGCCTGGTATCACCACACTCGAAACAAGCTCTCTATGGCCATGGCTGCTGAAACTGACTCTGGCCTAGTCGACTACACTGATCGATGAAGGCAACCCATGCAGGAGGTGCACTGGAAAGTGATTGTGCGTTATGGGCGATTTGAGACCTCGAAATGGTTGGAGCACTGCGAGTACCTGGAAGTGCTGAATGAACTGTTCGACTCATATAACCTCTGCCATGGAGAGCTGCAACTGGAGTGCGGGCACCACTAAATCCTCCAGAATCTCGAGGCCTCTTGGACTCCATATCCTCCCTCTCCTGGACCGGCATACACCCAACTTTTTAGTGATCTCCAAAACCTGCTGAAATGGAATATCCGTCTCCAAATCCCGAGCCATGATGAATCTAATACCATAATAAAGTCCATCGATAAATTTGTAGACTCGATCTCTGACTGTAGAAACCAAAGTAGGTGCATATCGGGACATCTGATGGCATACTGACACTGTCATAGTCCCTAAGTCAGCTGCTCAAACTCTATGCACCATGAATCCCAGAGGGTCTGGGGAAAAAACTCCCTCAAAGACTTACCAAAAAACTAAGTCCAAGTGAGTGGTGGCCTACCCTCCTCGTAATCCTGCGCCACCTATAGGCTTCTCCTGACAGCTGAAATGTAGTAAAAGCGGCCCCACTCACCTTTACAATGCCCATGGTGTAGAGAATACAATGGCATTTGTCTAGAAAACCATAAGCGTCCTCAGTAACTGCACCATTGTAAGTAGGATTGTCATGCTTCTTGAACCTCTCAAGTCTCCTCTACTCCTCCTCAAATGCCTCTAGTTTGACCTTAGGCTAAACCGGAATAACAGGTTGTGCTGGCATAACTCCTGGAACCTGATCAACATGGACCCGCTACTCTGGAGTATGGGCCATGGGATCTGGGCTCCTCCCCTAGCCAGAAAATTAGCTGGAGCAACCGGATCAATCCCGCCTGAGCTAAAGTACCAAACATGCTCATGAAGTGTGCTAGGGTATCCTGGAGTGCAAGGGTAGTAGCAGGCGTCTCAGGTGCTTGCTCCCCAATCGGAGCTACTGGTGGCTCCTCTGTCTCTACTCTGGCAAGTGCTTTGGCTGGGGCACATGCCCTTCCTTTGCCTCTACCATGACCTCGGCCTCTCTCAGCCTCTCTCGGCTCTAGTGGGGGGCGTGGGTGTCTGATCATCTAATCCAGCAGTGCGTCTCTTCGCCATCTATGAGAGAATAGAAAGACAAAGGCCTAGATTCTTAATCAACAAGTTCACATGATAAGGAATTAAAGAAGTGAAGTTTTCCTACTACTTTTATAGCATCTGGAAGATAAGTACACATGTCTCCGTACCGATCCGCAAGACTCTACTAAACTTGCTTATAACTCGTAGCACCTATGAACCTAGAGATATTCTCACGTTTCCAAAATCCCACCTTAGGTAGTCGTGATAGCACCTAGTCTTTAAAACTAGGTAAGCCTAACACACACAAAAATCTAGAAGATATAATGACTAAGAAATTAAATTAAGTTGATGAATGACATAATATCCATAACTGCCCCAAAACCGGTAGTACAGAGTCATAATCTCTAAAGAAGTACACTAATGAACTCTGAATACAACACTATTTTGAATAGAATATAAACAGTAAAAAAAGGCAATAGTAGAAAGGGGACTCCAAGGCATGCGAGCGTCAAGAAGGTATACCTTGAAGTCTCTGAAATATCTGGGTTAACTCACTGATGTCCAGCACAAGCTGACGTACCTGATCTGCACAAAAATATGAAGAAGCGTAGAATGAGTACACCACAACAGTACCCAATAAGTATCAAACTAACATCGGTAGAGTAAGGGCGAGGTTAGGTCAAGACCCCTACTAGACATAGAAACATGTGAAAATATTAATATAATCTAGCAACGGAAAAAATGACAACATGCGATCACATATGAAAATACATCAATCCCAGGCTAACAACGGAATTAAATGCAACAAAATGACAACACGCGATCACATATGAAAAGACATCAAGTAACCAATTACAATCAAAATACAAATGGTATGAAGTAAGAAAATAAAACAATAACTGTTCAAATCAACAAGATTTTTTAATATAGAATGTACAACAAGAATCACAACCGAGGTACCACACCTCATAATCACTTTTCACAAGTCACAATCACAACCTTCCTTATATCACCGTGTAAGCCTTGCATTTATTTTTTTTAAATATTTTTCTTCAAATAGCTACACGCGTTTTAGCCCCCTTATCTCACCGCATGGCTTCAAGTAATTCCCTTACTAGCTACACATGTATAAATCCCACCTTATCTCGTTGCATGCGTTTCAATTCCCAACCTTATACCACTGCACGTGTATCACTATCACAACATAATAATCAACTCGCACCACACGTACTCATATGCCACAGCATTGCCAAAATCAACATTATCAATGTCTCCACAACACAAAGCTCACGGCTCAACCATAATATGTACAAGAATCTCAATAATAATAACAACAACAACAACAACGACAACGACAACGACAACGACAACGACAACGACAACGACAACAACAACGACAACGACAACAACAACAACAACAACAACAACAACAACAACAACAACAACAACAACAACAACAACAACAACAACAACAACAACAACAACAACAACAACAACAACAACAACAACAACAACAACAACAACAACAACAACAACAACAACAACAACAACAACAACAACAACAACAACAACAACAACAACAACAACAACAACAACAACAACAACAACAACAACAACAACAACAACAACAACAACAACAACAACAACAACAACAACAACAACAACAACAACAACAACAACAACAACAACAACAACAACAACAACAACAACAACAACAACAACAACAACAACAACAACAACAACAACAACAACAACAACAACAACAACAACAACAACAACAACAACAACAACAACAACAACAACAACAACAACAACAACAACAACAACAACAACAACAACAACAACAACAACAACAACAACAACAACAACAACAACAACAACAACAACAACAACAACAACAACAACAACAACAACAACAACAACAACAACAACAACAACAACAACAACAACAACAACAACAACAACAACAACAACAACAACAACAACAACAACAACAACAACAACAACAACAACAACAACAACAACAACAACAACAACAACAACAACAACAACAACAACAACAACAACAACAACAACAACAACAACAACAACAACAACAACAACAACAACAACAACAACAACAACAACAACAACAACAACAACAACAACAACAACAACAACAACAACAACAACAACAACAACAACAACAACAACAACAACAACAACAACAACAACAACAACAACAACAACAACAACAACAACAACAACAACAACAACAACAACAACAACAACAACAACAACAACAACAACAACAACAACAACAACAACAACAACAACAACAACAACAACAACAACAACAACAACAACAAACCCAGTTTAATCTCAATAATAACAAGATGAATAAAAATAACTCAACAAGGAAAGTTATTCCAATAACCAATAATTTCAACAACTATAAGTTCAATACTCAAGAATGAAGGTATTTCCATGAAATGGCAACTTCAAACTCTATGGAATAACATAAGTGTAACAATAAAAGGGATAGAAAGAAGTAGTAACTACAACTAAATGCATGAAAATAACTCAATGATGTAAGGAATAACGTGTAACCACAACCATAATTAAATGCATATAAGAGGAACCTCGAAAATGGAAAACTAGAACATGTAAGGACAACTTCAAGTAAAGCATGTAAGAATAAACTTAACAACTAAGATAGAACAAATAATGCCAACCTCAATTTTATGCGTATAAGTGACCTAAGAGTCTAAACCGGTCAAGTACCACATATAAGCCCGTTTTCAAACTCGCCACCTCATGTACACATCTTTCACATAAATCAAGTAGCATAATCAAACCAAATCCTAAGAGGTAGTTCCCCCACACAAAGTGAGGCAAGACACTTACATCAACTAGGCCAAGTCAACACTCAAAAATAGCTTTTCCCTTAAATTCACCTTTGCACGGCTCAAATCTAGATAAAATCGATTTAACATCATCAAACAATGCATGAGAAACCAATGACAATTAATAAATCTATGATCTTTATTCAATTACCCGAGTCCAAGGGTAGATATCGATGACGCATAACCCCATAGTCCATATATGTGTTTTGTTTCAAATCCGAGTCCAATTCAACTCTCAAATTCCAAAATTTCACTTAGGCTCATAAATTTGATGTTAAATCTCATATATAATCGTGTAATATAGTTGAAGATTAATCAAAATCACTTAACCAATGATTGTATGTGAAAATTTCCTCTCCAAATCGCCGCTTACCGAGTCTAGGATTCTAAAATGAAAGAAATGAGATCAAATCCCATCTTTCCCACGCTTTTATTCAGGTGCGGATGTCGCATTTGCGACAAGTGGTTCATTGCGGACCCTCAAAATTGCGAAGAATGACTCATAGTTACGGCACCTGACAGCCTAGAGGGATGTAGCAAATGCAACATCGGCTTCATATTACTCCCATCGCAAATGCGACCAATTAGTTACAATTGCAAAGCTAACTAGCCTAGCCCATACTTCGCAAATTCGATCAAGGTATCACAAATGCGACACCTGAGATCCCTCTTCTATGATCGCAATTGTGATGTTAGTGCTTGAAATTACGATAACTGGAGCACTAGCACACCAGCAAACCTGAACCAACTCAAAACCATTCTGAAACTCACCCGAGTCCTCGGAGCTCCAAACGAAACATCCACACAAGTGTAGAAACCAATGACGATTAATAAAGTTATGATCTTTATTCAATACTCCAAAAGTCACCTAAAGTCAACCTCAGGCCCGCTCGGTCAGAACCCCAGTCCAAGGGTAGATCTCAACTACACATAACGAGTCGATATTCATGTTTTGTTTTCAAATTCGAGTCTAATTCGACTTTCAAATCCTAAATTTTTATTTTTTCAAAATATAGACAATATTTTCCAAAACTTCTCTTAGATTCTCATGAATTTTATGTAAAACCTCATATATAATCATGTAATATAATTGAAAATTACTCAAAATCACTTAACCAATGATTGTATGTGAAAATCCCGTCTCCCAATCGCTTCCTACCGAGTTTAGGGTTCTAAAATAAAAGAAATGAGATAAAATCCCATCTTTCAAGCCCTTTTGTTCAGGTGCATATGTCGCATTTACAATAGTGGGATTGAAATTGCGGAACCTCGCAATTGCAAAGAAGGACTCGCAATTGCAGCACCTGACAGCCTTGAGGGATGTCGCAAATGTGACATCAGTTTCGCATTTGCGAAGCCTGCTCCCATTGCAAATGCGACCAAGTCGCAATTACGAAGCTACCCAACCTAGCCTACACTTTGCAAATTCGATCAAGGTATCGCAAATGCAATACCTGGGACGCCTCTGTTATGATCACAATTGCGATAATGTTGGTGCTCATAATTGTGTTAACTAGAGCTCCAGCAAACCTGAACTAGCTCAACACCATTCGTAAACACGTCTGAAACTCACTCGAGTCCTCGGGGCACCAAACCAAACATCCACACAAGTTTTAAAATATCATACTAACTTGCTCACGCGATCAAAACACTAAAATAACATCTAGAACCAGCAATCGGACATAAAAACGCATAAAATTCAAAATAAAACTCAAGAACCTCTAGAATCATAACTAACCGTCTGAATCTTATTAAACCAACTCTAAATTAAACCAAATATTGCAAAAAAGTTCTAAATAGCAAAGCATACCTATTCTAAGTCTCAAAACCAAAATCCAAATTCGATAGCCATTAAGTCAACCTACGGTCAAACTTAGGAAAATTTCTAAACATCAAATTGCCATCTTTCTGCAAAATAAGTAAAATCAACCTACGGACCTTAGAATTTAATTTCGGGCATACGCCCAAGTTCAAAATCAAGGTACGAATCTATCGGAGCCATCAAAATACTGTTTCGGTGTATTTTTCACATAAGTCAAACCACGGTCAACATTTTCAACTTAAGCTTCCAAACCAAGAACTAAAGGGTCCAAATGAACCCAAAACCTTTCCGGAACGAAACCATCCATACCCGCAAGTCGTAAAAACACAAATGAGCATATATGAAGCATCAAAATGAGAGACAAGGCTCAAACATGCAAAACGACCGGTCGGGTTGTTACACGGCTAAATTGAAGATCCTGTAACATATAATCAAGTTGTTAATAGTCCTGAATCAGAAAAATGGCTTAATACTATGAAAGATGAGATAAAGTCTATGTATGACAATGGTGTCCAGGATATTATTCAGTTACTGAGTGGCAACAAACCAATAAATTGCAAATGGGTTTACAAGCCAAAAAGGATAGTCATGGAAATATTGATCGATTTAAGTCTTAGTGGTTGCAAAGGGTTTTACTCAAAAGGGGGAATTGATTATAATGAGTCTTTTCTCCTGTATCCACTAAAGATGGTTTTAGAACTATGATGGCATTGATGGCTTATTTTACCTCGATCTACACCAGATGGATGTTAAGACAGCTTTTGTAAATGGAGAGTTGTATGAGAAAATTTATGTGAAATAACCTGAAGGTTTCATCGAAATTGCAAAGGAACATTTAGTGTTTAAATTGAAGAAGGTTATATATGACCTGAAGCAAGATTCTCGTCAATGATATTTAAAATTTAATAGTGTTATGACATTGTTTGGTTTTGTAGAGAATAAGTTTTATGAATGCATTTACTTGAAGATTAGTGGGAGCAAATTCATTTGTCTTGTCCTCTGTGTTGATGATATTCTACTGGCCAGCAATGATCATAGATTATTTTTTGAAACCAAATCATTGTTGTCAAGTACTTTGATATAAAAGATCTTGGGGATGCTTCTTTCGTTCTGGGCATCGAGATTCTCCATGATAGATCTCGTAATGTTCTTGGGTTGTTTTATAGGTCTTCTATGGATCGTATTCTTTCCAGATTTAATATACAATCTTGCAAGCTTGGAGATATGCATATGGTTAAGGGAGACAAATTTAGTAAGAAGAAATGTCCTAAAAATGAAAGGGAAGCCGTGAAGAATATTCCTTATACTAGTGTAGTTGGCAGTCTGATGTATGCTCAGGTTTGCACTAGATCTGACATAGCTTTTGTTGTAAACGTCCTTGGAAAATACTTGTCTGATTCTGGTCATGATCATTGGGTTGCAGCAAAGAAGGTCATGAGATATCTTCAGAATACCAAAGACTATATGTTGATCTACAAAAGGGTTGATAGTCTTGAAATAGTTGGTAATTCAGATGCTGAATTTGGCGGGTGCACAGATGATTATAATTCCACATCTGGTTATGTTTTCATTCTTTCTGGTGGTTCCATTTCATGGAAGAGAGTTAAACAGACATTGGTTACATCATCGACAATGTTTGCTGAGTTCGTGACTTGATATAGTGCATCCACTCAAGATATTTGGCTCCAGAATTTTATTCCAGAACTCAGAGTTGTTGACTCAATTCAAAGACTCATTGTAATTTATTGTGATAACAATGTATTTGTATTCTTTTCTAATAATAATAAGTTGTTTAGTGGCGCCAAACACATACAAATCAAGTTTTTGACATTCAGAGAACTAGTAAAGCAAGGAGACATTATTACTCAAAATTTTCGTACTGATGAAATGCTAGCTTATCTACTAACTAAAAGTCTTGGACCCATTGATTTTAAACGTCATGTTATAAATATGGGTGTTGTAAAGTCTTTTGATTCTTTAGTTTAGTGGGAGTTTTAATATGTTGTGGTTGCGAATATTTATTATATGGAATAAAATGTGCATTTATTCTTATATATTATTTTTATGATGATCATTATTTCTGTTCACATTATTTGTATGTCACGTCATGGTATCTTGTGGTAAAAATAGGTTCGCCCAAGAGTTTTTCAGATGTGAAATTATATGCTACTTTATTTTCTATATTTATTGGATGTATTTCGGTAATACGGTATCGTGAGATGAAAACTAGTTTGTCCAAGATGACATCCAATTTTGGTATATGATGCAATTCAGTAATACGGTATATTGAGGTGAAAACGGGTTCTCCCAAGATGTGCATCTGTTATATGTATTTATGAAATATCGAGGACCGATAAGATAATATTGCATGAGTATATACTATTTTTATGTCTATATATCACACATGACACTATTCCTTACTACACTACTAGACCATGATCTTGTTGATTAATTGAGATTGTTATTGTGATGACCCGATAGGTCATTAACCCTAAATTCTATATTTTGAAACCTTGATTAGTTTCGTTTAGCCTTCCTCGATTTGCATGCGTAGTCCGTGTCTTTTTCCAGAAGATTTTTTTATGTGAAAAATTGACGAAAATATGAAATCATGCCTTAAAACTCAATTGAGTTGACTTCGGTCAATATTTTGAGCAAACGAACCCGTACCAGTGCTTTAACGGTCCTGGTGGGTCAAATTGTGATTTGGGACTTGGGAATATGCCGGAAATCAAATTCGGTAGTCCCTAGCTTGAATTATCGCCATTTTTTTAAAACTAGAAGTTTAAAAGTTTTAAGATATTTCAAGTTTGACCGAAGTTTGACTTTATGGCTACCGGGTTTGAATTCTGGTTTCAGAACTTGGTATAAGTTCATTAGTGTATTTATGACTTGTCTATGAAATTTGGTGCAAAATGGAGTTGATTTGACGTGATTCGGATGTCCGGTTGTTAAAATGAAGTTCTTAAGTTTCTTTGAAATTTCATTTCTTTTTGCTGTCTGATTCATAGTTATAGGTGTTATTTTGGTATTTTGATAATGCGAGAGAGTTCGTATAACGTTTTTGGACTTGTGTGCATGTTTGTTTAAGAGCTCCGAGGGCTTGAGTGAGCTTCGGATAGGCTTCAGAGTGGTTTTGGACTTAGAATCATAGTTGATTCAAGTTTCATCTGGTGTTGGACTGAAGACTTGGAAAATGCGAGGTCTGGCCCGAAAATGTGAGCCTCACTTTTTTGAAGGACACTTAACATTTGCGAGCATGGGCTGGGACTGAGGTTTTCGCATTTGCGAGATTTCTGTCGCATTTGCGATAATATCATGTTCGCAATTACGAACAAATTGTTCGCATCTGCGATGGAAATAGAGGTGTGAAACCTTCGCATTTGCGAATACTTTTTGCATTTGCGAGGTACGCAATTGCGAACCTCATGTTGAAATTGCGACATTTGCGCCAGGTCAAAAGCTAAGAAAGACGGGATTTTAGCTCATTCTTTCAAATTCTCAACCCTAAACACCTTAGAGGAGATTTTCCCAACAACTTTTCTTCCTAAATTCATTGGTAAGTGACTTTAATCTGCTTTCTTTCAATTACCCATTACATTTCATAAGATTTCAACATCAAATCTAGGATTTTCATGATAGAAATTAGGGATTTGGGTAGAATTAAGGATTTTTATAAAATTGGGAGACCTCAAATTGAGGTCGTATTTCAAATTGAATTGCATAACCGGGCTCGGGGGTAAATTGGTAATCGGGTTTTGCTCTGAACCTTGGGTTTTGACCAAGCGATCCCGGGGTTGACTTTTGTTGACTCTTTCAATAATGATTTAATTGAACTTCTTTCATTCGTGAGTAGTTTCTAAAGTTTATTTCAAATTGTTTGACCAATAATTTATTAGATTTGGTTGGTCTGGAAGCTTGTTCGAAAGGCAAGACCGTGGTTGAACTTTGATTGATTGCGGAGTGAGCTAAGTGTTGGGTCTAACCTTGATTTGAGGGAATAGGGACCTTTGAGCTATGTGTTATGTGAATTTCATGTATAGCCGCATATATGCAATGTGACGAGTGTATATACGCCGTCAATTACTTGTTTTTGTATCTACCCATATTTCATTAATTATACCATTCCGTGTCTTGATTGTTACATGCCTTAATTTCTTCCTATGACTTAATTTGCTACTTGTCATTTATTATTCTCGCATTATAATGTTAATTTCTTCCATGCTTCTATGCTTAATTGATATTTACCTTAATTGTCTTACTTGTACCCTTTAACTGTCATATATTGACTTGCCTTGTTACTCAGTATTAATTGTAGCTCTTCATGATTTTGTACGAGACTCCTTCTAAATTTGTAGCTTTCATATTCGTTAATCACAGAGATTGTAATTCGAGTTGTTAAATTGCTAGCACTTATTGACATATTTATATTAATATGGTGGGATCGGATTGTGCGCCCGTAACAGGTGGAATAAGGGTGTATTGATATGGTGATATAAGGGAGAATTGTATTGATACGGTGAGATCGGGTTGCGCGCCACAACATGTGAAATAAGGGATAATTGATATGGTGAAATAAGGGTGAATTATGATATTGACTTTGATTATATGGTGGGATCAGGTTGTGCACCGCAACATATATTTATTTATTATTATTGATATTTACATGGTGGAAAAAGGGAGGACAATGTTGTACGGTGGGATCGGGTTGCGCGCCGCAATAGTTTATGTGTTTCATATTCATTATTGTATTGTGTTGTTTTTGGTACTTTCGTACGAGATTCCAAGGATTGGTAAATTATGGAATTTACTAGTTTTCTTGAGGATTGAGTTATTTCATAAGTTAATTGCCTTATTTCATTTCCGTATTTTCCTTTCCTGTCAGTATTTTGTACTGCGTACATGTTATTATAAGTGACCCGCCTTAGTCTCGTCATTACTTTGTCGAGGTTAGGCTCCGCATTTACAGAGTACATGGGGTCAGTCGTAATCATACTTCAAATCTGCACTTTATGTGCAGATTTCAAAGTCGGTCCCAGCGGTGGTCAGTAGATTGCGCAAGTTGACTATCAGTGCGGAGACTTGAGGTACAGCTGCTCGGCGTTCGCAGCCCCGAAGTCCCCTTCTTCTTTATTTTAGCTGTTTATTTTCATTCAAACAACTTTACTTTCATTCAGACCTTTACCTATATTATTCTTGTAGCTCGTGCACTTGTGACACTAGATTCAGGGTTGTATTAGATATTTCAGGTGTTATGATTTTCCGCACTTTACCTCAGATTTATTTCAATTATTTTTGCTTCTTTATTATTATTTAATCTAAATTGTCAAAAATGGATAAGCTAATCGAACGTTGGCTTGCTTAGCAAATGAAGTGTTAGGCATCATCATGGTCCCGATGGTGGGATTTTCGGGTCGTGACAAGTTGGTATCAGAGAACTAGGTTACTTAGGTCTCATGAGTTACGAGCAAGCTTAGTAGAGCCTGGAGGATCGGTACGAAGACGTCTGTACTTATCTTCCAGAGGCTATGGAGGTTAGGCAAAAATGTCACTTCTTTCTTACTATGTCGTGCGAATTTATTCTATCATTGATGATTGAACCCTTTTATTTTTGTTCTCTCGCAGATTGCGAGAACACGCACTTCATCTACAACTGGACAGCAGCCGGAGCCTCCAGTTTCAGCTCCTACTCGAGGCCGAGGTCACTCCACAAGCCGAGGTAGAGGCACAGCTCAACCTAGAGCTTGAGCAGCAACACTCGTAGTGGAGCCTCGGGTGGATTTTGAGGGGGAGGTTCCAGCTCAGACTATACATGTCGGACCAGCTCAGGTCCCGGAATGTTCATAGCCACTCTAGTAGTTCAGGGCGCTCTAGTCCATTTGGTGGGCCTTTGGAGAGTGTGGCCTAGATCGGTACATTTCCGGTGGCACCAGCCGTCTCTCGGGATTAGGGAAGAACACAGACTCCCGCTACTCACACCCTGGAGCAGATGGCTCCCCAGTTTCAAACTCTTGCAGCCCCACCAATTGGGGTAGTTCGGCCAGTAGTTGCGGCACAGGCCGGTGATAGGCCCGCTTTTTATTCTGAGGTTATGTTAAGGTTGGATAAGTTCACCAAGCTCTTTCATGTTCATTTCAGTGGTGCATCTTCTAAGAACCCACAGGATTTTCTGGATCGTTGCCACGAGGTGCTGCGGAACATGGGTATAGTTGAGACCAATGAGGTCAATTTTGCAGCATTTCAGATGACTGGTTCTACTTGGAGATGGTGGAGAGATTATATGTTGACTAGACCAATGGGGTCACCTACACTTACCTGGGATCATTTCTCACAGCTATTTCTAGAGAAGTTCATCCATGTCATAGAGAGATATGTAGAGAGAGGAGATTTATTGATGGACTCACTTACACTCTCAGGCTACAGATGGCCTTAAATATTTCTAGATGGACCTAGTTGGTTCATGCTCAGGAGAGAGGGCCGGTGTTAGAAAAGAGACCCCATCATTCTGGTAGTTTCAGTGGTGCCTCATCTGGAGACAGGGGTAATTTTGGTAGAGGCCATCCTCTCAGGCCATTTCATTCAGCGCTTCAGGCATCTCACAGTGCTTCAGGGAGTCATGGTTTTAATGTGCCTTATTCTGCGCAGCCAGCCTAAAGTGCACCATCAGCTCCTATTAGTGCGCCTCTGATTTAGAGCTATCACCGTAGTTATTCGGCCCGTTCGGGTCAGCTTCAGTTTCAGCAGCCACAGTAGCAGGTAGGTGTTTTGAGTGTAGCGGTATTAGGCACATCAGGAGGTCTTATTCGATATTATTAGGAAGCATGCCACAGCAGAGTTCTCATGCCATGTTTTTGGCACCGGTTTCTCGACCGCCTGCTCAGCCAGCCAGGGGCAAGGTCCAGGAATCCAGAGGCGAGGTTCAGGCTATTAGAGGTGGAGGTTAGGCCGTTAGAGGTGGAGGCCGGCCAGCTAGAGGTCGTTGCAAAGATGTGGTTCAGAGTGGTAGGGCCTAGCTCCGATGTTATGCTTTCCCGGCTAGTCCTGAGGGCGATTCATCTAACACCACCATCACATGTATTATTCCCATTTTCCATATAGATGCTTCAGTTCTATTTGTTACGGGATCTACTTATTCTTTTGTGTCATCCTATTTTGCTGCATATCTGGTTGTGCCTCATGATTCTTTGAGTGCTCTTGTGTATGCGTCCACACCTGTGGAAGATTCTATTATTGTACATCGTGTCTATCGCTTGTTTGTGGTTACTATTGGGAGTCTTGAGACTAGTGTATGTCTTCTACTTCTTGATATATTAGACTTTGATGTTATCTTGGGTATGGATTGGTTGTCACCTTATCATGTTATATTTGATTGTCACGCCAAGACGATGACCTTATCCATGCCTTGGTTGCCTCGACTAGAGTGGAGAGGGACTCTTGGTCACTCTACCAGCAGGGTTATTTCCTATACGAAGGCTCGACGTATGGTCGAGAAGGGATGTCTAGCTTATTTTGCGTATGATTCTAGTGAAAAATTTCCTTTCATGGATTCAGTGCCAGTTGTTTGTGAGTTTCCAGAGATGTTTCCTGGGAACCTGCCGGGGATGCCACCCGACAGGGATATTGATTTGGCCCCGGGCACTCACCCCATTTCTATTTTGCCATACCGTATGGATCCGCTAGAGTTGAAGGAGAAATTGCAAGATTTTATTGATAAGGGCTTTATTAGACCTAGTGTCTCACCCTGGGGGGCACCCGTGTTGTTCGTTAAGGAGAAGGATGGGTCGATGAGGATGTGTATAGACTATCGACAATTGAACAAAGTCACTATCAAGAACAAGTATCTGCTGACGAGGATTGATGACTTATTTGATCAGCTTCATGATGCCAAAGTGTTTTCGAAGATTGATTTGAGGTCTGGCTACCATCAGTTGAGGATTAGGGCATCCGACGTCTCTAAGATAGCTTTTCGGACTCGGTATGGGCATTATGAGTTCCTAGTGATGCCATTTGGGTTGACAAATGCCCCAGCAACATTCATGTATTTGATGAACCGGATGTTCAAGCCCTACTTGGATTATTTTGTGATTATATTCATTGATGATATCTAGATCTACTCCCGCAGTCGAGAGGAGCATGAGCAGCATCTTCAGATTATACTTCAGACTTTGAGAGATAGCCAGTTAAATGCAAGTTTTTAAAGTGTGAATTTTGGTTAGACTTAGTCGCCTTTTTGGGACATGTTGTATCGACAGAGGGCATAAAGGTGGATCCTAAGAAGATTGAGGTAGTTCAGAACTGTCCTAGACCTACTTCAGCTACAGAGATCCGGAGCTTCCTTGGTTTGGCGGGTTATTATCGCCGGTTCATGGAGGGGTTTTCATCTATAGCAGCTATATTGAGTAGATTGACCCAGAAAGTTGCCTCGTTCAGATGGTCGGACGAGTGTGAGTTGAGCTTTCATAAGCTCAAGACTGCTTTGATTACGGCGCCGGTGTTGGTGTTGCCTACCGGTTCAGGATCCTACACGGTGTATTGTGATGCATCCCGTATTGGGCTCGGTGCAGTATTGATGCAGGATGGCAGTTGTGGCAGTTGAAGGTTCATGAGAAGAATTGCCTTGTTCATGACTTAGAGTTGGTAGCCATTGTTCATGCGCTGAAGATTTGGAGGCATTATCTTTACGACGTGTCGTGTGAGGTATTCACGGACCATCGGAGTCTTCAGTATTTATTTAAACAAAAGGATCTCAATTAGAGGCAGAGGAGGTGGTTGGAGCTGTTGAAAGACTATGACATCACCATTTTGTATCATCACGAGAAGGCCAATGTGGTGGCTGATGCCTTGAGTAGAAAGGCTGTGAGTATATATGTAGCAGCTGGTGAGAGGCTGCTTGTTGTAGATGTTCAGGCTTTGGCCAGTCAGTTCATGAGGTTAGATGTTTCAGAGCCCAGCCATGTTTTAGCTTGCACAGTCTCTTGGTCTTCCTTGTATGAGCACATCAGAGAGTGTCAGTATGATGATTCTCATTTGCTTGTCCTTAAGGACACGGTGCGGCACAGTGGTGCCAAGAAGGTTACCATTGGAGATGATGGGGTTTTGAGGATGCAGGGTTGTATTTGCGTGCCTAATGTGGATGTGCTTCGTGAGTTTATCCTTGAGGAGGCCCACAACTCCTGGTATTCTCCTCATCAGGGTGCCGCCAAGATGTATCAGGACTTGTAGCAGCATTATTAGTGGAGGGGGATGAAGAAGGATACAATTGCATATATAGCTCGGTGTCTAAATTGTCGGCAAGTTAAGTACGAGCATCAGAGGCATGGTGTTTTGCTTTTGAAGTTAGAGATTCCTGATTAGAAGTGGGAGTGTATCACTATGAATTTTGTGGTTGGACTCTCACGGACTTAGAGAAAGTTCGACGCAGTATGGTTCATTGTGGACAAGTTGACCAAGTCGGCACATTTCATTCCAGTGGCAGTTATATATTCTTCAGAGCAGTTAGCTGACAATCTACACCTGTGAGATCATCCGTCTTCACAGTGTGCTCGTGTCTATCATTTCCTATTGAGGTATATAGTTCACGTCGCACTTCTGGAGGGTCGTACGGTGTGAGTTGGGAATGCATGTTGAGTTGAGCACAACATTTCATTCCCATACGGATGGACAGTCCGAGTGCACGATTCAGATATTGGAGGATATGCTTCGCGCTTGCGTTATGGATTTCGGGGGGTTTGTGGGATCAGTTCTTGCCACTTGCAGAGTTTTCCTACAACAACAAATACTAGTCGAGCGTTCAGATGGCTCCTTATGAGGCATTATACGGGAGGCAATGACATTCGCCAGTAGGATGGTTCGAGCTGGGGGAGGCTCGGTTGTTGGGTACAGATTTGGTACATGATGCCTTGGATAAGGTCAAGATTATTCAGGATCGACTTCGCACCACTCAGTCTAGGCAGAAGAGTTATGCCGACCATAAAGTTCGTGATGTTGCATTCATGGTCGGAGAGAGGCTATTGCTCCAGGTTTCACCCATGAAGGGTGTGATAAGGTTCGGAAAGAAGGGCAAGTTGAGCCCTAGATATATCAGACCCTTTGTGATTCTTCAGAGAGTTGGTGAGGTGGCCTACAAACTCGCATTGCCACCCAGTTTATCAGCAGTCCATCCAGTGTTCCATGTGTATATACTCCGGAAGTATCACCGTTATCCGTCCCATGTGCTAGATTTCAGCTCAGTCCTAGGAGAAGAATTTAACTTATAAGGAAGAGTGGTGACCATTATAGCCCGTCAGGTCTGACAATTGAGGTATAAGAGTTATCCTTCAGTTCGAGTGCAGTGGAGAGTTCAGTCGGTCAAGGAATCCACTTGGGAGTTCGAGTCGGACATGCAGAGTAGATATCCTCACCTTTTCACCAGTCCAAGTACTTTTTTATGTTCGTTCAAGGACGAACGTTTGTTTTAGAGGTGGAGAATGTGATGACCTAATAGGTCATTTATAGTTCTAACCCTAAATTTTGTGTTTTTGAAACCTAGATTAGCTTCATTTAGCATTCCTCGATTTGCATGCACAATCTGTGTCTTTTTCCGGAAGATTTTTTATGTGAAAATTGATGAAATTGTGAAATCGTGCCAAAGAACTCATATGAGTATCCTTCGATCAACATTTTGAGAAAACGGGCCCGAATCAGTGCTTTGATGGCCCCGATGGGTCCATATCGATATTTGGGACTTGGGCGTATGCCCAGAATCGAATTCGGAAGTCCCTAACTTGAATTATCGCCATTTGTTGAAAACTAGAAGTTTAAAGGTTTAAAGAAATTCCAAGTTTGGCTTTGATGCTACCGGGTCCGGATTCTTGTCTCGGAACTTGGTATAAGATATTACTGTATTTATGACTTGTCTACAAAATTTGGTACAAAACGGAGTTGAGTTGACGTGATTCGGACGTCCGGTTGTTAAAATGAAAGTTCTTAAGTTTTTATGAAAATTTCATTTGTTTTGGTGTCTGATTCGTAGTTCTAGGTGTTATTTTGGTATTTTGATCGCGAGAAGGAGTTTGTATGATATTTTTGGACTTGTGTGCATGTTTGGTTTGGAGCCCCGAGGGCTTGAGTGAGTTTCGGATAGGCTTCAGAGTGGTTTTGGACTTAGAATCATAGATGGTGCAAGTTTCATCTGGTGCTGGACTGCAGACTTCGCAAATGCGAGGTCTGGCTCGCAAATGTGAGCCTTGATTTTTCAAAAGACACTTTGCATTTACGAGCATGGGCTGGGACTAGGGTTCTCACATTTGTGAGATATCTGTCGCATTTGCGAGATATCTGTCGCATTTGAGATAGTATCATGTTCCAATTGAAAACAAACCGTTTGCATTTGCAATTGCAACAAAGGTGTGAAACCTTCGCACTTGCACAGACTTTTTGCATTTGCAGAGTATGCAATTGCGAACCCGGGTCGCAATACGGCATCTGCGCCTGGTCAAAAGCTGAGAAAGCCGAGATTTTAGCTCATTCTTTCAAATTCTCAACCCTAAACACCCAGAGGCGATTTTCCCAAGAGCTTTTCTTCCAAAATTAATTAGTAAGTGACTCTAATCTACTTTTTTCAATTACCCATTATATTTCATAAGATTTCACCATCAAATCTAGGATTTGCATGGTAGAAACTAGGGATTTGGATAAAATTAGGAATTTTTATAAAATTGAGATTTAGACCTCGACTTGAGGTAGGATTTCGAATTGAATTGCATAACCGCTCGGGGTGAATGGGTGATTGAGTTTTGGTTCGAACCTCGAGTTTTGACCAAGCGGTCTTGGGGTTGATTTTTTCAATAATGATCTAAATTGAACCTCCTTCATTCGTGAGTAGTTTCTAAAGTTTATTTCGAATCGTTTGATCAATAATTTGTTAGATTTGGTTGGTTTGGAGGCTTGTTCGAAAGGCAAGACCGTGGTTGAACTTTGAATTGATTGCAGTGAGGTAAGTGTTGGGTCTAACCTTGATTTAAAGGAGGGGCCTTTGAGCTATGTGTTATGTGAATTTCATGTATAGCGGTGTATATGCGAGGTGACGAGTGTATATACGCTGTCAATTACTTGTTTTCGTGTCTCTACCCGTATTTCATTAATTATATTATTCCATGTCTTGATTGTTACATGCTTTAATTGCTTCCTGTGACGTAATTTGCTACTTGTCATTTATTATTTTCGCATTATAATGTTAATTTCTTCCATGCTTCTATGCTTAATTGATATTTGCCTTAATTATCTTACTTGTACCTTTTAACTGTCATATATTGACTTGCCTTGTTACTCAGTGTTAATTGTCCCTCTTCATGATTTGGTTTGTGATTCCTTCAAAATTTGTAGCTTTCATATTCATTAATCGTACAGATTCTTGTGATTCGAGTTATTAAATTCATTTCACTTATTGACTTATTTATATTGGTATGGTGGGATCGGATTACGCGCCGCAACAAGTGTAATAAGGATGCATTGATATGGTGATATAAGGGAGGATTATATTGATACGGGGGGATCGGGTTACGCGCCGCAATAGGTGAAATAAGGGTGAATGATGATATTGACTCTGATTATATGGTGGGATCAGGTTGCACGGCGCAACATATATTTATTTATTATTATTATTAATATTTACATGATGAAAAAATGGAGGATAGTATTGTACGGTGGGATAAGGTTACGCGCCGTAATAGTTTATGTGTTTCCTATTCATTAATGTATTGTGTTGTTTTCGGTACTTTCGTACGAGATTTCAAGGATTGGTAAATTCTTGCATTTACTTGTTTTCTTGAGGATTGAGTTATTTCATGAGTTAATTTCCTTATTTCATTTCCGTATTCTCCTTTCTTGTCAATATTTTGTACTGCGTACATGTTATTGTAAGTGGTGCACCTTAGCCTCGTCACTATTTTGTGGAGGTTAGGCTCGGCTCTTACAGAGTACATGGGGTCGGTTGTACTCATACTATATTCTATACTTCTTTTGTAGATTTCGGAGTTGGTCCCAGTGCCGGTCAATAGATTGCTCGGTTGACTATTAGTGTGGAGACTTGAGGTACAACTGCTCGATGTTTGCAAAACCTGAAGTCCTCTTCTGGCTTTCTTTAGTTGTGTATTTTCATTCAGACAGCTTTACTTTCATTCAGACTTTAATCTGTATTATTCTAGTAGCTCGTGCGCTTGTGACACCAGTTTCGGAGTTGTATTAGATATTTCAGTTGTTATAGTTTTTCGCACTTTACCTCAGATTTATTTAAGTTATTTTGGTTCTTTATTATTATTTATTTGAACTGTTAAAAATGAATAAACTAATATAACGTTGGCTTGCCTATAAAGTGAAGTGTTAGGCGTCATCACGGTCCCAAAGATAGAATTTTCGGGTCGTGACAGTTGTGACTATGGAAGCTCACGTGTTAACAATAATACATAAATCGCCATCATCTGATGTTCAAGGTTGAGGTAATATAGGTCGATTAAAGTTTATGGACTTGTTTAAAAATTAAATAAACATGTGGCTGCAAATGTTTTTCTTTCGTCATCCCGAAAATTTTCTTTTTAAGAAAATTAATTTTTCTTTGTTTGTTTTTATTTATATTTAAATACCCGAGTTTGATAATAGTCCATAAACGTGAGCCCAATGTGATATTGGGACGTGCACTTTATGTGCTTGGTGGGTCTAGTACGATAGTGAGAGTAGGCTCAACCCAACAAGACCCGTAATGGGAGGGTCCATCAGGGTTTTATTAATTACAGCTACATCCCTTATCTATCCCTTATATAAATACATAATCAGAATTATTTCATAACATTTGTTGTGTGTGGTAGTTGTCCTATTGATGCCGCCATATTGGATAAAGGGTAATAGAGAGGAAGATCTAGTCATTCGGCAATTCGCGATATGGATTAAACAGATACGCAACCATTCTTGCTAATCTTAATTTATTTTGTGTTGTTTGATCTTAGGTTATATTATGTAAATATTCTTGCAAATTCATGATCAGGCTTGATCCTAGAAGATTAATAAGGGCAGCCTATTTTTCAAGAAATAAAAGTCTTTGATGAGGAACTAAAGCAGAGTTCCTATCTTGCTAAGTTGCTAGTTCAATGTTGAATATCAATGTGATCATGTTATATCTCTTAGAAAAGAACAACTTAAGAAGAAGCTGATTGACCAAAGTAAGGATCGCAAATTGCAAGAGCAATAGGTCTTATATTGACCAAAGTAAGGATCGCCTCACCACTCATCAATGCATGGTGGTGGAATAGAGGACATAATTCAAGATCTAAGATTTTAATTCTTTCATGTTTCAGCAGTATAACATATCCTTCTATGGTAAGTCAAAGCAGTTTGATGATGTCTGAACAAAAGCGTATACCTTGTGCTGAACTTATACTTATTGTGGTCTCATCCTGCTAGAAAGAAAAAAGCATATTCTATATGTTTGAAACTCTAAATTTAAAGGTAAGAGGAGATGCTTGGACTATAAATCTTGTTATGAAATCTCCAGCAAAAAGGCCTTTTCTTACATTTGGTTTCATTGACATTGGAGTGAATCATCTCCCACATAACTTGTATATCATTGTATCCTGCACAAGCCTCCATATCCTTGTAAAGATTCACTAATCCACTTCCATTTCCTGTCATTACACATTAGAGGTGGTAAAATGGTTTTAAAAAAACAGTTATTCATCCATATTATCCATCAAAAAAATGGGTTGGATAATGAACTATTTAAAAACGAGTTGAATATGGATAAAGAAATATATTATCCACTTAGAAAATGGTTAACCAATGGATAACTAATGTGTTCAACTTTTATATTTTGTAAAGCCTCACATTGAAGTTTCTCAAGTTTGAAAGACAAGGAATTCTCTCATAAGTGATCATATTTAAGAAGCCATAGATACTATGAATATCCATATTATCCACCAGATAAACCCGTTGTTATCCGTCTCAAATATAAGTCGGATCGAATAATTTACCCGTTTTTTAAATTATTCGTTTTGACCCGCTCATATCCGACCCGACCCAACCCGACCGTTTTCGCCCCTATTACAATTCATCAACTTAGGCCTTAAGATGGGACAAAAACAAAACAAAGAGTGTTTCAAGATTTTCAGTAAGTGTATCTTACCTTTGTTTGTAACATTAAGAAATCTGCGCTTAGTTGGAAATAGAAATGAGTTCTTCAAGTTGAAGCTCTTAGTAGGAAGCAGAAATGAGGTGTTGAAGTTGAAGCAGAGCCAAAGCTTCCTCATTTCCTTTTCTATAAACTCATGTCTTTGACCTTGCTACTATATATATAACTAATGCATAATGAGTTTTTTTATAGATATTAATCTTTTAAAAACAAAAAATCCAAAAGGATTAGACAAAGTAGAAAACAACACCCAATAAGATGGAAAAGCCTTTTAAGTTCGTCTAAATTCATTTATTTTCTATAACGAAAAATCGTAAAACCCATTTAATTAGGGGAAATTTTGAAATTTTGAATATTTGAGGGAAGGAAATAGACATGTTGAGTAGGCAGAATTTTTTTGGATTTTTGTTTTCCTACTTATTCTTTGGATCAATAGATTCCAAGTCCTATTGTCTCTTAAGGTGGTGATAATGGGACCCTGGTCAAACGGTTTGTTGGATTTTCTTTTATTTGCTTCTTCCTTGCTTTCTTTCATTTTCTCATTTTTTTGTTTGATTGATCATTCATCTTTTTTATATTGTTTTTTAATAGTTAGTTCAATTTCATTAACAAATCTGATTCTACAGTGTTTAAAAGCCAAGAAACTAGCTAAACTAAAAATTTGAACATACTCCTTAACCCTCACAAGAGAGAAAAGGATGTGGGATGTTCAGTGTTATGTCGAGGAAGAGGTAAATCCGAAAATAAATAAGATAAAGAACACCAAATTTTAACGTGGAAACCTCTTCAAATCGAAGGTAAAACTCACGGGATCACAAAGATCCAAAAATCTCCACTATAACAATAAGATGGTTACAAAAGTTCTCCAAATTGGCTACACAACAAGTGCCAAACACGGAGCAACAAGAGCAACGACAAATCAATTTAAAAAAAAAAAAAAGAGAAGTCACAAACTAGAGTTGCTGTTCTGGGCACCAAAACAGATGTTATTGGACTCCAAATCCGATCTCCACCGTTCCAATCAAAGATTAAGATGTTACGAACACTCAGTCAAAATTTCAGCTTGATCCAACAGTTAACAAATCGAAAATGAGATTTGAAGTTGGCTGGTCTGAATAAAATCTGCAGGAAACCGAATACTTTTCTTCTCTCTTCTCTCTTGATGAAAGATCTCTCAAAAACCACTATTATGTTCTTAAGTCTTTCGAAGACTTATACCAATGAGCATAGAATAATTTTTCAAGGTTGTTCTATTTATAGATAATGAGTGGTGCTTCTCTTAAAGCCAAAACCAACTCTAAATAGGAATAAACACTGAATCCAATTCCGAATAGAAATGGAAATCAAAAGTGAATAGGATTAGGCCATTGGGATTTTGGCTGGACAGCATAGGCATGTGCCCAACAAACTCCCCCTCCATCCAAGGGGCCAAATGTGTCTTCAAGTAGAGGAACTATTGACAGGATCCATGCCTGCCAATTTTCTGCAACACGCGTGCTTATCTGCAAGCTTAACTACAAAGTCCTCAGGCTTCTCCATATAAATATCCTCATATAAATCACCATGAAGAAAAGCAGTCTTGACATCCATCTGCTCAACCTCTAAATCTAGACTCGTGACTAAATCTAGAACCACACGAATAGAAGACATCTTCACAATATGGGAGAAAATTTCATCAAAGTCAATTCCCTTCTTCTGGCCAAAGCCTTTAACAACTAACCTCGCCTTGTATCTAGGCGCAGAGGTATGGTTATCTTGCTTTATTCTGAATATACATTTGTTAGATAAGGCTTTCTTATCTTTCGGCAATTTCACTAACTCATATGTGTCATTCTGATAAAGTGACTTCATCTCATCTTCCATGGCTTCGATCCATTGATCTTTGTGAGTATTTTGCATGGCTTCATCATAATTTTCAGGTTCTCCAGTGTCAGCCAAAAGTACATACTCATCAGGAGGATAGCACATGGTTTTTGTTTCTCCCTTGTAGATCTTCTAAGAGAGGTTTCAGGAGCATTCGAAGGAGTTACCTAAGTAGGAATTGGTTGCTGATCAACCATAACTTTATCAACCGGAGCATCCATAACATCTACACCATGATGATCATTTTGATCTTGATTACTATCTCCATCATAGTCTTGGGTTCCTTCATGTACAATAGGTTCCTTAGCAATAGAAACTGGATCAATATCAACTAAGCTCTCATTATTCTGAGAATCTATCTTCTCAGCTTTGTCAATATCTTCAATAGTCTGGTCTTCAAAGAATATTGCATCACGACTTATAATAAGTTTATTGTCAACTGGATCGTAAAAAAGATATCCAAACTCATCTTGACCGTAACCGATAAAGATGCACTGCTTAGTTTTGACATCCAGTTTTGATCTCTCATCTTTAGGAACATGCACATAAGCTTTACACCCAAAAAATCTCAGGTGATCATAAGAAATATCTTTGGCAAACCAAACTCTGTCTGGGACATCACCATCCAAAGCAACAGCAGGAGACAAATTGATAGGATCGGCAACAGTGTTAAGTGCTTCCGCCCAAAATGTATTTGGAAGTTTAGCTTCTGAAAGCAAGTATCTAACTCTCTCAACTAGAGTTCTATTCATCCTCCCTGCCAAACCATTCAATTGAGGCGTCTTGGGCGGAGTTTTCTGATGACGAATTTCTTGTTCTTTGCAATAGTTATCAAAGGGACCACAATATTCACCACCATTGTCAGTGCAAATACATTTTAATTTCTTCCCCGTCTGTCTCTCAGCTAAGGCCTGAAATTCCTTAAACATTCCAAGTGCTTGATCTTTAGATTTCAAAGGATACACCCAGAGCTTACGAGAATGATCATCAATGAAGGTCACAAAGTAAAGTGCACCACCTTTTGACTTTACTTTAAAAGAACCACACAAATCAGAGTGTACTAGCTCCAATAAATCAGGCTTTCTTGAGGGAGGATGGCTATGAAAGGAAACCTTTTTCTGTTTTCCAGCTAAACAATGGATACACATTTTCAGTTTTGCTTGTTTCACTCCAGAAAGCAAATTGTTTTTATCCAAACACGTAATCCCCCTCTCGCTCATATGACTCAATCTTCTGTGCCACAATTATGATAAAGTGTCACTTTCCACCAGATTTATGGAGTCATTAATAATAGAGCCCTGTGTCACATATAAATGACCAGACTTGACTCCTCGAGCCACTACTAACGAGCCCTTGGTGAGCTTCCATTTTCCATTAAAGAGGGCATTATGGTAACCTTCATCGTCTAATCTTCCTGCGAAGATCAAATTGAAAGAAAATTCTGGAGCATGCTTGACATCTTGAAGAACTAAAACTAACGTTGACCCATTATTAGTTTTCAAACAAACTGTGCCAACACCAAACATTTTAACTTCACTGGCATTGCACATCTTTAACACTCCGGAGTCAACAGGAGTATAAGATGAGAAAAAATCTTTTCTTGGTGTTACATGTGAGGTAACTCCAGAATGTACTATCCAGCTCGTCTCATGGGATACCAAATTGATGATATTTTCATCATAAGCAAAAAGAAGGTCATCTCGAACAATAGCTGCAATATTGTTCTCGTTATTTTCAACTTTCTTTACTTCTCTAATGTCTTGCAACCATTTGTTGGCAAAACCTTTTGATGTGTCCTTTCTTGCCACAATAGTTGCATGTAATATTATGGTATCTGGGCCTTGACTTACTTCTACTTTTATCTCTATTACTCGAGCCTCTTATTCTATCTCTCCCCCGGTCTTCTGTAACCAAGATATCTGTTTGTGAGGACGAACCCTGAGATTTTCTTCTTACATCCTCGTTTAACACACCACTCTTGGCATATTCCATGGTCACCTTACCTACAGGAGCTGAATTTGTCAAAGAAACACGAAAAGTTTCTCAAGAGTCTGACAGAGTATTAAGAAGCCAAAGTCCTTGTATCTCATCATTAAAATTAACTCCCATTCCAGACAGCTGATCAAGGACGCCCTGAAATTCATTTATGTGATCAAGGATAGGGTTGCCTTCTTTATATTTAAAGGTCATCAATTGCTTTAGCAGGAACAATTTGTTGTTCCCAGTTTTGAAGCATAAAGAGTCTCTAACTTTTCTCACAATGATCTCGCATGTGTCTTATTTACAATATGGTTGCAAACATTATCTTCAACCCATTGTCGTATATATCCACATACTTGTTGGTGCTCGAAATACCAATCTTCATTAGATATACTCTCGGGTTTATGAGCTGCAAAAACGGGTAGATGCATCTCCCTCACGAACAACAAATCTTTCATTTTGCTTCTCCAAACATTATAATTTCTCCCATTTAAACATACCATATTGCTCATATTCGCCTTCATTCCGTAACAACTTGGATAAATAACCAAGGCTCTGATACCACTGTTATATCGAGAAAGAGGCAAACCCGAAAATAAATAAGATAAAGAACACCAAATTTTAACGTGGAAAACCCTTCAAATCGAAGGTAAAAATCACGGGATCACAAAGATCCAAAAAGCTCAACTATAACAATAAGAGGGTTACAAAAGTTCTCCAAATTGGCTATACAACAAGTGCCAAATACAGAGTAATAATAGCAACGACAAATCAATTGAAAAAGAGGAGAAGTCACAAAACTAGAGTTATTGTTCTGGGATCGAAATAAGATGCTA
This sequence comes from Nicotiana knightiana, assembly GCA_005239525.1. NCBI lineage: Eukaryota > Viridiplantae > Streptophyta > Magnoliopsida > Solanales > Solanaceae > Nicotiana > Nicotiana knightiana. The sequence goes on along the minus strand of ML400741.1, from coordinate 118,231 downwards.
CGGGCCTCAAAATTCTATCTCCACCATTCAAATCAAAGACTAAGATTTTATAAACACTCAGTCAAAATTTCAGCCCGATCCAACGGTTAACAAATTGGAAAACGGGATTCGAAGTTGGCTGGTCGGAATAAATCTACAGCAAATCGAATACTTTTCTTCTCTCTTCTCTCTTGATGAAAGCTCTCTGAAAAACCACTCTTATGTGCTTAAGTCTTTCGAAGACTTGTACCAATGAGCATATAATAATTCTTCAATATTTTCCTATTTATAAATAATGAGTGGTGCTTCTCTTAAAGCCAAAATTAACTCTAAATAGGAATAAACACCGAATTCAATTCCGAATAGGAATGAAAATTAAAAGAAAATAGGATTAAGTCATTAGGCCTTTGGCTGGACAATATGGGCATGTGCCCAATAATCAGGGCATCGAAAATTTATACTCCTTGTTTCGTTTTATATGGCACTCCTATTTTTTAGTCCTTTCCAAAAGAATATCATATTTTTTAAAAAAATTAATTTTAAACTTTCTATTTTATTTTTGATAATATATTTTTATAACCACATAAGTGTGATGGCCTATTTATGAGCACATTGCTTTCTTAAGCTGCTAGTTTCGTACTCAATCAAATAGTATCACATAAAATAACAAAAGGAATAGAGTTGAACTTAAAAACCAACCAGCTCCGAAAATTGCTTTATTGCAGAAATTATCATCAATTTATGTGCATGTGATTAAACAAAATTACAGATATCAAGCAGGTGAAATTTAACTTATCGTCCTATAATGATTACAATTATTATATGGGGGGGTACTAAGCTCGAAAAGAGCTAGAACCGAATGCATGGGGACTGGACTAACCAACAGCTCTTGTAATGTACTGAGCAGCGGTGCTTCTTATAATACTTCGTTGGTCCCAAAATTATATATATATTTTTTTAATCAGTTCGAAAAAGAATTATATATATATATATTTTTTCGTAGTAACAATTTAACTTTAAAATATATATATATATTATCTTACTGGGACGGTGAGGGTAACATTTGTATTTTATCCTATCATATGATTTTGACACGTATATTGAGAAAATAACCTTGCTTCAAAATTAAAGTACGCTGATAAGAATTTTAAAACGTCAAAAATTCTAATGATCACCAGAATTTTCAGCCAAAATAAAAAAAAAATTCTTGCATAGCTTAGAATTTTGTCGCCAATTAAACAAAAAAATCGACAATCATCAAAAATTTGTGACGATCATTATAACTTTTAAAATTATGACAACCGTCGAAATTTTGGTGATCAGTTAGAATTTTGTGGCTAATTGCACAAAACTATGGCAACTGTTATTTTGTGATGATTGTTATAAATTGCAACATTATGACAACTGCCAGATTTTTGACGAACCATCGTAAGATTTGCGCATAACTTTCAGCAAGCGTGCTTCAAAATTCTAATTGAAAACTATTTTTTAATACTTTTCTTACCGGAATTAAGATTTAAATGGTAGCACTAAATAATTTTATTTATGTCATTCTCCAAATTTGAAATCCAACTGAAAGAGTCGTTTATGTTTTTCTTCACATGGAGTATTAAATTTCATCGCTCCTTTTTTTTTTCTGGACCTACTTCATTTAGCAAAACACATATAAGAATCGCAATGATATTTAAACTAACAGAAAAAAAAAAAAATTGCATCTGTTGTAATTATTTTCGCTGCGGTGTGACAAATGAGAGTAGAAGCTAGTGCTAAAGCATATATGCCTTTCTCAAAAGTTGTTGCAATAAGCCGGCATCAGAGGATCCAGATTTACTCTATACTTTAGCGTTAAATCCAAATCTGCACGTACCATATCTTCTATTTTGGAAGCCTAATTGTCACGATCCAAATCGAAGGGCCGTGATGGATACCCGGTGTCTTATTCAATCGAGTACCAACTTAACATATCTTTATTTTCGTACTATCATTGGTAACTAGGCCAACATGGTCACAACTCGTAATGTATAATTATAAGTGGGAAAGTACTGTATCAATGAACCATCTTTCTTAAAACATGATTACATATGAGCCATCAAGGCTTCTAACATATTGTACAAAATGGACCTTTTTCTACAAAGCCTCTAAGATTATTTGACCTCAAATGGGACAGGGTATCAGCCTACCATAAGTCTGTAGCAAAATTTAGACATGATGACTCATAGACTCGGCTGCATTCTGAATGAGGTGGAGTCTTAACGATCATTCGCTGAATGCTAACCTCGTCTACTATGAGGGCTCGTCAAACTGATTGTCTATACCTGCAGGCATGAATGCATCATCCCCAACAAAAGGACGTCAGTATGAATAATGTACCGAGTATGTAAGGCACATAAATACGTATATAAAAGACATGAAAGAAACATGGAGTAAATGACTCAACATGTAAGTTTGGATAACTCTGTAAATCATGAAATACTTATAGTGTCGTGCATATGCGTATGAATATCATGTTGTGCATAGGTACATGTGTTCATAACATCATCAAGCCTCTGAGGTCATCCCATCATATCATCTCGGCCACTATGGGCAAAATCATCAATGTATACCAGCTGATCAGGTGGTGGTACGTATATAACACCGTAACCTTTTCCTATATCCCATATATATATAATATACATATATAAGCGTATATAACGACATCTGGTCATGGGTCAATGTACATGTATAAAAGAATGAAATGCATAAAAAAAAGTTAATAAGATCAATATACTTTTCGGATAAAATTTATCAACTACGTATTATTCAGAGACCCATGAACAAAAGATATAATAATATGTCACATGGGGAATCAAGAACATAGACACCCCTAGTACTTCTATGAATAAAGTCATTTATGAAAGTTGTGCGTTTGCTCGTTTCGTTTGTATCGTATGGATCATGCCAAAAAGAAAGAAGGGATAACCTTAACATACCTGAGCCGATTCTCTTGACAAACCCTCTAACATAGGTCAATTGCGACAAATCACGTAACGGTGGATCGAAGTAGGAAAAACAGTTTTTATGATATTCTTGAGAAAGATTGCATCGTACTCCCTTAGAATCGCAAAATCCTGTTGCTATTATGCTAAGAAGTATCGTATGAATTGAAGTAACTTACATTACTATCATATATGATCTTAGATGAAATTTAATTGCTGAAGCCTTTTTTTGAATTGTAGGGACTCAAAATGAATTAAAGAGGTCTCTTTAATCTTTTGGGTGTGAGCCCCACATTTTAAATGACTAAGTCACAAATTTCTTTAAATGTGACATCTTGCCATATGATTCAAGAGTCATTTCTTTGGCTTGCATTGGCTTCCACATAGTGTTCCACCAAACTTATCCAATTACATTGTTAATCTCTCAAAAATCCATAGTTAACCAATTATTCACATAACTAAAAATTATCTCAAATTACTTAAAATACTATTCACTTTTAATACACTTTATACACCTTACTATCATGTTCATGTGGTACCTTGTATAATAATAGTTCATAAATATCGGGTATTATAGCACACACGGTATTTTATCCCAAATTATCAAACTTCAACGAAACTCATTTTCTTCGATTCGCTTACCCTCTCACCTTCACGAATTTACTAATCACATGTTTGAAATAGCATAATACTTATAATCTCCAAATAATCTTGTCCTTAAACTGATGTCAATTATCTTACAACAAATCCAACATACAATATTACAGGGTGTAACATCGTCGTAATATAATACTGCAGGAGCGTAACATCATTGTAATATAATACTGCGGAGTGTAACATCAACGTAATACTGCAGGGTGTAACATCATCATAATATAATATTGTGAGGCATAACATCATTCCCCCTTGGAACATTCATCCTCGAATGTTGACTGATGCACTTATTATTCTCATAACTCATAGCTCTTGTGAATACTTTAATATTCTCCTTGCCATTTAGGCAACTGTTTTTTGAATAAATCCAAAGGCCAGGGCATTCCCCCTTTTAAGCCTCTTTCTCACACCACGACTTGTAGTCAAAATCCTTCTAATCTTGTAACTGTTGTTACCTTCTACCATGCAGCATGTACGACTCTAACTTTGTATGTGCGCCTATGCGACTCTTTTCTCCTCTTTCCTCCAGCTTTTAGCCAATCTCTAGGCCTCACTTTGTGAATATATACAAAATTATGTCAATATGTCCATCTGGCATCTATAGGTATACTATATCTAAGTAGGCCATACTATACCATAACTCTTACTTTGATTTATCATTACTGAGGTCTGCTACCAAATTCCAGGTTACTCTCGTTGCTTATCCTATATGTATAAATCTAAGTCCTTTAACGCTTCTTCATTACTGTTCATCTTAAGACTGATGGCCTAATCTCATCTCGTACTTTATAACTTTTATCCATCTATTGTTGATTCACCTCAATGTTGATCTACAATCGTCCATTGATAACTTGAAACTTCTTACATAATACATTGCTACTAGGGCTTACGTTACATCGTGGAACATTTGAAGTGATTTTCCTAATCCACCTAGGGGCGATATTGTACTTCCATAACCCTATTTCATATCATAGTCATCCCAATGTTATTCGCCTTATGTGGGTATTTTAATCCTGTATAATTCATGAAATCATTACTCAATCGAAGGCCCAAATATCATCCTTTATCTATCACAATTACACCCTTATTCTACTACCAGGACAATATTTCCTCTCCCCTAAATGCTATTAGTCTTAGACTTCTTTGAGTTCATTCATGCTATACTGAACTTTCTATAACTTAGAGAAACCATCAGCCCTCTTGTTTTCATAGCTTAATCCCGAGGACTTATCCATTCTCGTCACTTTCTCACTCGCCCTTTCTTATCCTTACTCCTGTCTTCCTAAAATCTTATCGCTTTACCATACTTTAGCTTGGGACTTACACATATCTATTTATACTACTCTCAACCTTCCTTCAACTTGCTTGCACCATAGATTCCCTTATGTTATGCTGGAACATCAAGAGAGACGTCACATCGTCTCTAAATCTTCTTTACTCTTTTAACTAGACCTCTTGATACCTACTTATTATTACATCTTATGTTCATGCGCCTCAGAAACCATAGGCTGGAAAATATGCCACTGACGACGCATTCCTGGATACTGAATCCCAGTACTTCTAGCCTTGTATCCAAAGTATGGAGTATTCACAACCTTTTGCATTTGAGTACCTCGTACGTTATTCACCTTTACCTTACTTACCTTAAAATCTCGTATCACGTCTTCTATCTCTCTCATGACCTCCCTCTCACATAGGTATAATTCACATTCATAACTTGAAGCTCTATTATAATACTTGCACCTCTGGTGCATACACAATCCGGTGGGAGCTTCTACTGACTTCTTATGAGGCTGGTACTCTTTTAACTGGCTTTATCGTAGAGTCGTTATAGAATATGGCTACTGTACTATCTCTCTTGTACCTTTGATATTAAGAGTGATCCTACAATGTTCTTAATCATGATTTTCTATAATTTTCTGGGTCCAATAATCAGACTCCTGATTTACTTGGTTGACGTAACTCTTTAGTTTCCTCTTCCCTCTGATCAAACTTTATGTAGGATTAAGCTATCTTTTGATGTGCGGCTCATGGTATTGGTTACTACTTGAGCCCTTCATGGACGCTATGGAATATCCATGATACAATCTTCTAACAATTCAATCCTCTATGACCTGGGCTCGACTATTTCTTCTAACTTATACTGAAATCTTCTACGGTTGTATGATTGTCAACATATATGTTGCATGGATAATACTCTGAAATATTGAGTCCATTCATAATGTAATTTACTCTAGATCATTGATCGAATAATTCCTTCTCAGCTTTCTTTAAATGTAAGCAATTTCTTTTCATGTTCGTTCTGACACTTGTTGCATAAATACTTGGCTTATCTGAGTGCCCACACATTTTGGAATTCCATACAACCCATATGATCTTGAATATCACCTTTTGATATTTTTCTTCTTCTTGTTCATTAGCCACGATAGATACCACTTTCTTATGGAGTGCATACAATGTTGTTGTGATACTGTTATTACAAGACCATTTCTTCTTTAGGTCACTGTACTTAGGTTGAAGCCTTCTTCCTTATTTCTTCAACTAGTATTTCGTTGTAGTACTTAGGGAAGACCCTCTGACTCTTGTAAAGCTGCGAGATTATTACATCGTATACCCAATGGAACTCTTGATGTTCCTTCTACCTCTAATTATCCTTAGTTACTTACCTCCACACTCATGTGCTCGTACGGTTGCTCCTAAACTAAAGTTACTGTCTTCCTAGTATCTCTCTTTTATTTCCGTAACACTCATACGGTACCTTTAACTACCCCAACTCTTATCTAAATATTTCTCAAGGATCACGATGTCATATCCGCGAGACTGAATTCCCCATGTTGGGGTTCACTATGTTTATCTTGCACGACCTGTTGATTTGTTTGTGTCCTCTTGTCTAGCCATAACTAGGCTCTTCCTGAATCAACTACGAACTTCTCGTTGGCCCATTCTCATATCAATATTCCGCGTAATCTTTCTTGGATTATTTCCTTTGTCTTAACTTGCCTCTCGTGCTAGCTCCTTATTTATCCATAACATCCCGGGCAGGAACCCTTACTTCCTTTCCTTGACGTCGTGCTTGCATAATATTCTGGAATTGTGGCATATCTGTAGGATTTGGATAAGTGCAATCTCTTTCCTTTCTCATTTTTATCATACTCTTCCTTTACCATTCCATAGTTACTAGAACCACTTAATTCTGACTTAATGTCATATCACTCCATATTCCGTCCTTTAGGTAGTACTATCATTTAGTGCTACGATGATCTATGCATAAATGGTTTACCTCTTCATCTTTGGCATCTTTTCACATCATCGATGACCCTTACTCGCCTCACGGTAGTCCTTCTATACCAAGGATAAAAAATTTCCTTACTCGCGAGGGTGACACTTAGTGTAAATGGCACATACAGTCCCTTAAGCTTAACTTTGCTCACATTGCTTGCTTTATTGAAGCGTCTTCCTGAATGACCATTCTCTGAATTTCTCATGAATATTCTTCTGTTGTCCATTCTATTATCACCGGAACGCAATCTGAAATTCTCATGATGCTGACCCTTATCAAATCACCAAGTCCCTAATTCATGTTTAATTTATCTTGTTCACCAATCCATACTGATTTCTATTACTCTGGGGTCTAACTTTTCCTTTTGGTAATCACGTTAGAGTCACGAGCTTATTTCTAGAAATGAGGATATGACTTTATGGCATGTATTCTTTTGTTGTCTCAAGGCATGTCACCTCTTGTCTTTTCGTTCACTTGACTATAGACTCTGTAATACTGCCATGTTTTTTATCTACCGTTGTTATCCATGTATCGTATCTTACTCATAATGCTTCATTGACTCTCTTCTTATTTTTCGCTAACATTTATGTCTATCACTTTATTCTGAAAACTTCAACAAGACATTCTTTTGCTTTTAGCTCCCCTTTTCTCCATCCAGTGGCTCTTCGGGTTGCTTAAAGTTCTCGCTCTACTAGGGGACGCGAGCCACATTAAGGTAATAATTATTCCTTCAAGGCTTCTAGTGCCTATCTTTGTAGTACTCATATCTAGCTGTATTATTTTAGAGTGCACCATCTAGGTGTCTCACAAGGAGATCTATTAGCACATTTGCAATATCCTTCGGAAATGTCAAATAACGCAAATAATCGATCCACCATTTTGGGTCACTCTAACCCCAGCCGGATCCTTATATCTGTCCTTCTCTTATACTACTCTTGTTAGCCCCCGTAGGGCATTAATGAGATGGGTGTGGCCAAATGTGCATACCTCTGTTATTGTTGATGGTAACTTAAAAGGCTTATATTCCTCTGCTTGAATGGTAAATATTGATAATCTTCATTAATTGGGCACCTCGTACCCTTCTCCATCTTGCTTCTTTTACTTGTTGAAACTTGTATCTATCTTCTGAATCTCTCATTGCCTTTCACCATAGGGGTGGATAGATATTCTTGTCTTAAGGCTCCTTATCAAAAGATTTACACGTCTTAGTACACACATTATCTACTGAAGACCTTACAGTTATTCATCATAAGCATCATGAAAAATCGAGTTCCTCTGACTCAAATCTTCCATAGCCACATTCAATCTCTTACCAACCATATTTCTTGATGTAGGCATCGTCGTATTATGAATAACATAGAGTGTAGGAAATCGAGTTCTTACAACTGAGCTCTACCACAAGATCTAGAGTAAGAAGAAAGAGTGACAGTCCTAAATGCCCTGTAGCCTCCTGCTTATAAGTATGGTGCACAACAAACCCATAAACAAGATTCTACTAGACACGACTTGTAGACTCCCTAGGACAGAACTGCTCTAATACCACTTCTGTCACGACCCAAACCGAAGGGCCGCGATGGGCACCCGGTGCCTTACTCAACCGAGTACCAATGTAACATATCTTTATTATCGTACTATCATTGGTAATTGGGCCACATGGCCACAACTCGTAATGCATAACTATAAGTGGGAAAGAACTGTATTAATGAACCATCTTTCTCAAAACATGAATACATATGGGCCGTCAAGGCCTCTGACATAAGGTACGAAATGAACCTCTGTCTACAAAGCCTCTAAGCGTATTTGACCTCAAATGGGACAGGGTACCGGCCTACCTATAAGCCTGTAGAAAAATTCTAACACGATGACTCATAGACTAGGTTGCACTCCGAATGAGGTGGAGTCTTACCGATCCTTCACTGAATGCTAACCTCGTCTACTATGAGGTCTCGTCAAACTAATTGTTTATACCTGCAGGCATGACTGCTTCGTCCCCGACAAAAGGACATCACTACGAATGATGTACCGAGTATGTAAGGCACATAAATACGTATATAAAAGACATGGAAGATACATGGAGTAAATGACTCAACCTGTAAGTCTGTATAACTCTGTAAATCATGAAATACTTAGTGTCATGCATATGCGTATGAATGTCCTGTCGTGCATATGTACATGTGTTCATAACGTCATCAAGCCTGTGAGGACATCCCATAATATCATCTCGGCTACTGTGGGAAAAATCATCAACGTATACCAGCTGATCAGGTGGTAGTGCGTATATAACGTCGTAACCTTTTTTCCATATCCCATATACATATAATATACATATATACGCGTATACAACGCCATATGGTCATGGGTCAATGTACATGTATAAAATAATGAAATGCATAAAAAATATGTTAATAAGATCAATATACCTTTCGGATAAACGTTATCAACTACGTATTAATCTGAGACCCATGAACAGAAGATATAATAATATGTCATGTGGGGAATCAAGAATATAGACACCCCTAGTACTTATATGAATAGAGTCATTTATGAAAGCTGTGCGTTTTCTTGTTTCGTTTTTATAGTATGGATTATGCCGAAAAAGAAAGAAGGAATAGCCTTAACATACTCGAGCTGATTCTCTTGACAAACCCTCTAACACACGTCAATTGCGACAAATCACGTAAAGGCGGATCGAAGTAGGAAAAATAATCCGTTCTTGAGAAAGATTGCATTGTACTCCCTTAGAATCGCAAAATCTCATTGCTATTATGCTAAGAAGTCTCGTATGAATTGAAGTAACTTACGTTACTATCATATATGATCTTGGATGAAATTTACTAGCTGAAGCCAGTCGCGCCCCCTTTTTCTCGCGAAATTGGGTTTGACATATTTGGGACAACTCCTATTTTGAGAGGGTAGGTAATTGGAATTGAGAGAGTCGCCACCTAATGGATTAAGTTGCGTTAGGGCACCTAGAGCAGATAACTCATATACCAGTTTACATCACCAGAGATCGGGTAAGGTCTCAAGTTACCTGGGGGGGAAGGTGTTAGGAACCCCTCGAGGTCCAAAACGGTGGGTCCTGGCCGAACATAAATTAAGCGAATTAATCTAAGGGGAAGAAAGAAATTTGGACAAATAAAGTACTCGATTTATTTTAAAATAGGAATAAAGGGGGGAAGGGGTCCTATGTTTTTTAGCCTATAGGATCACCCCGTGCAATACTTTGTAACTCCCTCAAGTCAGGGTGTTACTCATAATACTTAGCACACGAACTATCATCTCTTTACTACCCGATTACTATCTTTAAGTTGTTACTTAAGCGTTCTAGTTGATTCTAGCTTGTTCCATATGCGTACACTACCCGTCCCTTATCTATGGCCCTGGAGGTATTAGAACCTCTATTTGGGATAGTTCTAGACCCAACCTATGTTGCTCAAAAATGTAAAATCTAGGCGACAAGCAAAAGCAATTAGGACTTTCAGATAAAAATCAAATATAGGCGCATATTGACCTCCACACATAAAACAGAAAATTCACGCAATTGAATCAGCAAACTTTATTAACCTTAAAGTCCAATAGGCAGGATATCTATGTGAGAAAACAGAGTGCAGAGGCAGTTTTATTAAGGCGAATGTTAAGACCTGTTGTTTGCCTACTGATTTTATTCAGTATAATATGGGCACTTCAGACAGTAACACATCACAAATATAAACACGGAATTATTATTAAGTCCTACAGGTATATTGCCTAAGTGATTGACAATGGCAATTGAATTCAAAACCAATTAATGGAATCCTATAGGCATGATTTCTAGGGTTGAAACTGATTTTAGTCCTATAGGCATGCTTTCTAATTATCTGAATTGATTTTGATCCTATAGGCATGACATCTATCATCTGAATTGCTTTTTTTGACCCTATAGGCATGATTTCTAGGATTGAAACTGATTTTAGTCCTATAGGGATGGCATCTATCATCTGAATTGATTTTTTTGATCCTATAGGCATGATTTCTAGGGTTGAAACTGATTTTAGTCCTAAAGTCATGGTATCTATTATTGAATTTATTTAACCCTATAGGCATGACATCTAGTGAGCAGTAATACATGCAGGAATAGTATGCTAGAAAAATAATTAAATCAAATAATGGGATCCTATAGGCATGATTGCTAATGACGTCTGTTAGACATATTGATAGATCTTATGGGCAAGATTTCTAATGCCATTATAATATCAACCCTATAGGCAGGATCTCTAATGATGCAAATATAGAACTCAAAATTAATACCGTCAACAAAAGTCCTATAGGCAGGATTTCTAAGCACAAATATAGAACTCATACAGTTTTTACCAAATGAACAGAATTAACAGCATAGCTGAAACCCTATAGGCAGGATTTCTACCCAGTTTAACAAAAAGAAATAAGAAAACCCCCCAACTTTACTAAATATCCCCAGGATCTATTTATTACAAAGCTATTACAGACCAGAATAGCAAATGAATTATACAATAATAATAAGATATACTATAGGGAGCCTTCATTAGGCTCAAATAGACCTGGGAACCAGGCCTTTCAACCATAACAACTTTGAGGCACAACATAGTGATTCACCCATAGCACATTAGAACCAGGTTTCTGATGTGTCAAAGTTCCCAAGGGCCTCAAGGACCCAGGGCAATGCTCACACCAGAACCACACATTCAGAAGATAGCTCACAAGATATTGGAACCAATTTCCAGTGTGTTAGAGTTCACATGAGTCTCATGTGGACCCTGAGAAGTGCTCACACTGGGGTGGTTGAGAACGTAAGAGATTAAGAGTGGAGGTTTTAAAAATCAACATATAAAAAGGAAGTAGGGGAAGATTTCAAAACAATTTGATTTCAAAAGAAACAAGGTTTAGAACACAGAATTACATTCAAAAAACAGCAAAGTTTGCAAAGTACATAGCTTCAAAGAGACCTAATTATACTAAGTGAGCATGTTGACATTTAGGACAACCATTGATTAATCACAAAAGCATGTTAAGGCAAACAGTTTGGTTGAACAAGTTGGGCAGGACACATTATGTAACCATAGAAATCTGTGAGGTTAGGATTGATGAACCAATTTCAAGTTAATGGTATCATAAAGATGCTAAGTTCAGAACAGTTTCATGATCAGCAAATAGTGCATGAAACAAGTTAAACATTAAGCTAACTTGTAGGAGGGTTCATATTATTAAAAAATAGGTAATCTTAAACTAACAGTATTAACCATAAGATTATAAGAGAGTCATAGGATCATAAAAGGTACCATCATGTTGAAAGTAAGTTTCAAGACATGTTGTTCAAGTAACACTGATTACAAAAATATGGAGAATGAAACGACAAGGGATTAGGGCTTACCGGTTAAGCAAGAAAGCAAGTAATATGCTACAGCAGTTAAGTTCAAGAATCACTTGGCCTTGGCTTTTAGCCGGCCAAGACCAGAAACAATGAGCACAAAATCAGAGTAAAAGAAATAAGTTTTAGTGAGAATATGAGAGTTCGAGTCCTGTCTAAAAGGAAGAGGGGAAAGGGTTTAAATAGTGTTCAATTAGGTGACCAAATAAGGGAAATAATCAAACACACATAAACAAGGGAATAAAATAATCAGAGAATCAATTGAAGTCCAATTTAAGGACAGATAATACAGAGTTCAGTCAATTAACAGGGCATAATAGCGTGTAATCAGGCGAGTAACGCTTAGAATAAGGAAAACATCAATTAACAATCAGTTTCAAGGAAAAATAAGGTAAAGAAATAAAGGAAACATGGTAGATTGAACAGAATAAGAAAAATATCAGTCATATACGAGAAAGGAAAGAGCATCGAAAAATTAGTAAAAGTCTCAAACTCTAGTTTTAGGTAAACCACAAAATCGGCAGTAAAATAAGGTACATAATGCATACAATGAACGTAGACTTGAGATTATTCAAATAGAAAATCAGAATCGAACCATATTTGGTTCAACTAAAGCAGATCTGAAATCCTAATATGGATAAGCCATAAAATCAGAAGAGAAACAAGGACAAAATAATCACATACTATGTATAATGAACATAGACAGGAGTTATTCAAAAAGCAACAAAGAATCGAACTAGAAAAAGATCTGAAACCCTAATTTAGGGCAAATAAAGAAAATTAACATGAATAGGCATATTCACGCATAATGAAGTGAATATAGACGAGATAATGCTAAAAATTAAGTTTGAACCAGTTTAGGTTCGAATCAAAGAGAATCGGAAACCCTAACCTTTAGGGCTAAGTCGAATCAGTGAGATATACAAAAATATTCGTACTTACACAGAAAAGATGATGAACACAGACGGAAACAACAGGTTAAGGATTTTGAACCAATTTTGGTTCGAATCTCTCCAGATCTGCTTGCCATTTTAGGCAAGCCATTAGGTAATACCAAATAACGGGTAGCCAGTATGAAAGAGGGGCCAAATAAGGTAGGGAATCAACGATTGATTCCATTTTGGGGTTGGGATCAGAGGGATTTGGGGTGACGGCGCTAGGGTTTTGAGAGGAGAGGGGGAGAAGATGAGAGAGGGAGTGTATAGAGACGGCGGGCTGGGTGAAGTGATTAGGGTTTAGATGGGTTAGGTTAATTAAAGGGTAGGATGATTGTGGACCGTTGATTTTAGAAATCAACGGTCCTGATTTAAAGGTGCTGGGGTAATTGGGTTAGGTCCGAAATTAATTAAGAAAAAGGGATAGATTTTAAATACCCAATTAAATCAGTAAAATAATTTATACAAAAATAATTAATAGTAAAAAGAAATGTCATTTGTGCATGAAAATGATTTATAATAATTACTCAACATTATAATATATATATATATATATATATATATATACATATATATATATATATATACATATGGGATATTATTGCAAAATATGCAATCTTAGCCTTAGGATGAAAATATATCAAAAATATTTAAAGCTTAATATGGATATAAATGATGAAAATTAAATAACAAATCATTATAAAATTACCTGTGATGCAATTAATAATTATTTATATAGTAAAAATGTTGGAATAAATTGATTAAAAACCTTTAAAAATTATAGAAAATTATGAAAAAATACTTGATGATGCTTATGCACTATTTTGAAGGTATATAATTATTCAAAGGTGATTTGTTTTACATCAATTGGGATCTATTATGGAAAAGACTAATCACTGATAGATGGTTGCTTTTTATGTTTGTATCTCCTAACCCACATTTCCAGTATTATCATCCTATCGAGTAGCTTTGGTCAAAAGCATAGTCAGTTTTTACAGAGGCAACTCCAGCAAAACTGTTATACTGTAGCATTTGCTAATTTGATTGTAGTTCTGGTTGTCACTTTGTTGTGTCTAGTTTTAATGTGATTATATGAGAGGATTGTGTCCCTAGTAACATCTGGAGAACCGATATATTAAAATGACTTTAGTCGTATTTTATCAAGACATTGTTCGTCCAAAACCTGAAGAATTTATGAACACAATAATTTATTGATTTGACTTGATATCAGGCCTCCCCCAACAAGTGTTAAATCTCATAAACGTGGTTTCTTCTCAAGAGGAAATAATATTCCAAAAATGGATAAGATTTATACAAATTATCTACAACTTATCTACATTATTTCTACCCAGTTATATATATCTGCAATATCATATCACTTAAATACAAGTTTATACAAATTTTTTACAATATGTCTTTTGTATATTTTGTATCTGGTTTATAAATAGTAAAAATAAATTTTATATAACTAATTATATATTATACAACTTATCTACAAATTATCTACAATTTTTATACATTATTTCTACCCAATTAAATACAACTACAATAACATACAACTTAAATAAAATATTTATACAATATTGTTCAACTTTCAATCTGAAATTCAACCAAAATCAAGTCTAATATTCACTAAAACACCCTCAAAATTGAGATATAAACTCCAAATCATATTCCCAATTGTTTGCAACAACACCCAATCCAAACAAATAATGGTTTTTGAAAACCCAAATTCGAATTCAAACTTCAAAGCTTTTTAATGGTTGTCAATGGTGGAATTGCTGCTTTCTTTTCCTTGCTTTACATTGTTGAAATTAGGGATTAAGAGATATAGAGAGACGTAGAGAGAATTTCCACTTCTTTGCATCAACACCCAATTCAAACAAAGAATATTTTTTGAAAACCCAAATTCGAATTCAAAACTTTTTAATGGTTGTCAATGGTGGAATTGCTGCTCTCTTATACAAGATACGTGGGGAAGGGGTGGGATGTGGAGAGAGAAACGTGGGGGAAGTGGAAGATACGTTAGAATGATTTTATAACACTAATTATTATCATTAATTCCCTTACAATGTACATAAATGGTAATTGTGTATATAAAGTGTAATTATAATAAAACTTGAGTAAGGAGGGTAATATTGTTTCATATAGTGTATAGGAATATAAAAATTCCTTTTTTTAAATGTGACACCTTGCCATATGATTCAAGATTCATTTCTTTGGCTTTCATTGGCTGCCACATAATGTTCCACCAAACTTATCCAATTACATTGTTAATCTCTCAAAAATCCATAGTTAACCAATTATTCACATAACTAAGAATTATCTCAAATTACTTAAAATACTACTCACTTTTAACATACTTTATACACCTTACTATCATGTTCATATGGTACTTTGTATGGTAATAGTTCATAAATATCGATTATTATAGCTCGGACCGTATTTTATCCCAAATTATCAAACTTCGACGAAACTCATTTTCTTCGATTCGCTTATCCTCTCACCTTCACGAATTTACTTATCACTTGTTTGAAATAGCATAATACTTATAATCTCCAAATAATCTAGTCCTTGAACTGATGTCAATTATCTTACGACAAATCTAACGTACAATACTACAGGTGTAACATCGTCGTAATATAATACTATGGAGCGTAACATCATCTTAATATAATACTGGGGAGCATAACATCGACGTAATACTGCAGGGTGTAACATCATCATAATATAATACTGCGAGGCGTAACATCATCGTAATATAATATTGCGGGGCATAACATTAATCTTCCCTCGTTCTAATCATAGTGTTAATCATTTCACCCTAAATTCCTATTTCCTTTTATGATCCTTTTTTGTGTGTTTAGTTTCTTTCCCAAGTCTCTAGTATGGGGAAGAAATTGAAGTTACGAATTTTGATTTGTTTGTCCCCTGATTGTATGGGGTAAAATTGGTCGATAACAAGTAGTCAAATAGTGAAATGACACGTGGAATCGAAGGTAGGTAAAGGACGAGTCAGGAAATGCTCTCATACTTTACAATTTAGCTCTCAGTTTAGTAGCTTGATCAATGCTTTAACTTTATTTTCACTTTTACTCTCAGAGAGGCTGAGTTCGAAACCAGGCTTATTGTAGTTTTTATCTTAATCACTAAAATCTTAATTTCAAACTTATTTCTTCATCGTTTTAGGGTCAAATCGATTCCTTGTCTATAAACCATGTTACAAATTCAACTGTACCATTTCCACCGTGGGGCATAGACAATTGCATAATTTCTTTGAACCATATGTTTATTACTAACAAGTTTAAGTTCTTTCTTTAGCAAAAAATCAGATATGGCAGCAACGATGTCAACAACAACGTTGAACCACGCATTGAACGGGCAGAGTTGTCCCAACGTGATGACTCAATCAGCAACACCCGTAACGAAGGTGACCAAACAACCCCGGTTTGCAAAGGAGAGTATCCTCAGCATGTGCGGGAACCAACTCCTGATGATGCTGAGGAGTAACATGTTGTAGAAACGGTCAAACTCCTGAGACAATAGCAGAGATCATGGATCACCTATCGATAAAGGATCGGTGATGACAGAATTGAAACAAGCATTGACATGTGCTTCCAATAACGCGAACGTAAGGGGTCTAGTTCCTCCTAGTGTTACCGTAAATCAAACGGCTCAGAGAATCGATAACAATACCCCAAAGGGTGAAGTCGGTTTCGATGAGATAGGAGGGACCAGTAGCGGATTTGAGAACAACAACAGAACCAATCCTTTAAAAAATGAGCTCATGAGATTCATGAGAGAAATGAATGAATGAATGAACGGATCAGAATGCGAAGGAGTTCCGTGCTCTGATGGATCAGATCTCAGGCACACTACCGGTGCTACATGGTCCGAGTTCAAAAAAGTACACGCAGTTGCTGTTTAAGCCAAGCACTGCACCATAGTTAATTCCAAAAAGATTCAAAAATGTCGGACATGCCAAAATATGATGGGTCTTCGGATCCACAGGAGCACGTCATGACCTACACCATGGTTGTGAAAGGAAATTATTTGGTTCAACATTAGATTGAGTTGGTCTTGTGGAAGAAGTTGGTGACATGGTACTCTCTTTTACCCGAGCATTCAATTGATTCTTTTGAAATGCTTAACAACTCGTTCATTATGGCCCACGCCAAAGCAAGGAAGTTTCATTCCAGAAAGGCAGACATATTCAGAATTATGCAGGGCGAATCCGAGCTGCTTCGAGAATTTGTGATCCAGTTCCAGAGAAAAAAGGATGCTTCTACCGGCGGTCCCAAATGAGTGGGCAGTTGAGTCATTCACAACGGGTTTAAAACTATTGAGTTTCGATGTCGCCTGAAAACTAAAGGAGAGCATACTCGAGTTTAGGCGACCACATGGGTAGATGTTCACTATTATGAGTAAAAAATTAAGGATAGAATACGATCAGCTTGGGGATTTGGCATCGGCCAAGGGACAAGGTCAAGATAAAAGCCAAGACAAGTTTAAGAACAATTTCAATATGGATAAACGGTCATCTAGAGGTCATTTTCTACCGTACGAAATGATCAATGGGTGTTGCAACAAAGGGTTTCAGACAACGGATAGGGTCATTTCTGACAGAAAAGTCGATCATGGCCGGAATAGCAGGTCATTTCAAGAGAAAGAGATGCCATGGGCTTGAGACTCTGAATATCCCCAATTATCGAATTACAACTTCAACATTAGCCTGATATAGTTAGTGTCGTCGATAAGAATCGATGGGTGTTGCAGCAAAGGGTTTCAGACAATGGATAGGGTCATTCCCAACAGAAGAGTCGATCATGGACGGAATATTAGGTCATTCCAAGAGAAAGATATGCCATGGGCCCGAGACTCCGAATATCCCCAATTATCGAATTGCAACTTCAACATCGGCCTGATAGAGTTAGTGTCAGCGATAAGAAATATCAAAGATATGCGGTTCCCAAAGCCGATTCGCTTAGATCCTAGGCAAAGGTATCCGAGTTTATGGTATGAATACCATGAAACTCACTGCCACAGAACTGGGAATTGTCAGATCATCATGAAGAGTTGGACACATTGTTGAAAAATGGCCATCTCAGGGAGTTTTTAAGTGACCGAGCCAAGAGAAACTACGGCCAAAGATGGGACAATGTAGAGCCTTCGAAGGTGGAAAAAAGGTCACCTAGAATGACTATCAACATGATCTTCGGTGGAATCAAAGTTAATGGTGTAACCTTTTCGGTAGCGAATAAAACAAAGATAGCGGTGACTCACAACAAGATATTCCGGGAAGTCACAGACGATGATATCTCTTTCACGAAGGAGGATGCTGACAGACTTCTACTACCCAATGACGCCTTGATAATCTCTCTCAATGTACTAGATTTCAAAATTAAACGTGTTCTGGTTGACCTAGGAAGTTAAGCCAACATAGCATAATTTAGAGTTCTGGAGCAAACAAATTTAACCGGGAACATCATTCCCACGACAAAACTCTCAGCTGGCTTCAACTTCACAAGCGTGACAACCCAAGGAGAGATTTTGTTGTTTGTACATGCAGAAGGAGTAACGAAGACCACTCTATTAGAAGTGGTAGATGGTGATATGGATTACAATGTAATCCTCGAAAGGCCATGGATACATGAGATGAAGGTCATCCCGCAACATACCATCAGTTGTTGAAATGTCCAATGCCAGAAGGAATCAAGCAAATAAACGGAGACCAACAGGTGGCGAGGGACATGAACGCAGTAACTGTTTCTAGCAGTAAGGGAAAAGAGTCTGATAAATAGCAATTACAGGAACTGATGCCTTTGCCCATTCCAAATGAAAAAAATAAGGGCGAAGAATCATCGAAGTCCTATCAGGTTCCAAGATATTTTGAGGTACCAGAGGAGACGGATGCAACTAATTCAACTGTAAGGGAGCTCGAGCAAGTGGATTTGTTCAAGGAGTTTTTGGAATGGAAGTTTCATTTGGGAACGGGCTTAAATCCCGAGCTCAGGTTATGGTTTATGAATTTTCTCAAAGCTAACATTGATTGCTTTAATTGGTCGCATTCGGATATTACAAGTATCCTATTGGAGGTGCAGGTCCACAAGCTGAGTCTGGATCAAAATTTCACACCAGTAAGGAAAAATAAACGCCCAATAGACAAGGTCAGAAATAGGTTTATGAAAGAGGAGGTAACCTGACTACTTAATATTGGTTCGTTCTGGGAGGTAAAGTATCCGGATTGTTTATCTAACGTAGTCGTAGTACCCAAAAAGAATAACAAATTTAGGATATGCGTAGACTATAAGGATTTAAATAAGTTGTGCCCTAAAGACTCGTTCTCGTTTCCAAACATTGGTCAAATGATTGATGCTGCATTCAGACATGAGCTAATGAGTTTCCTCGATTCTTACTCCAGGTACAATCAGATCAGGATGAACTCATAGGATTAGGAAACGACTTGCTTCATAACAAACGTTAGCATATATTGCTATAATGTGATGCCTTTTGGGCTTAAGAACGCTGGAGCCACTTATCAGAGGCTCATTAATAAGATGTTTGAAAAACAAATAGGAAAAATGATAGAGGTGTATATCGATGACATTTTATTTAAGTCTTTGAATGTATGAGATCACTTGAAACATCTTCAAGAAACTTTTGACATTCTAAGGAAGTAAAATATGAAACTCAACCCCAAAAATTGTGCCTTTGGGTCCAGCTCCGAAAAGTTCTTGGGGTTCCTCGCTCACAAAGGGGAATCAAAGTTAACACCGACAAAATCAAAGCAATCGAAGACATTCCAGACAAGATAACGAGTGTGAAGCAAGTGCAGAGATTAACCGAAAGGTTGGAATCTTTAAGTAGGTTCATCTCAAGATCCTAATAAAAGTGATATCACTTCTATTCGCTTTTAAAAATAAAGACCAATTTCGAATGGACTCCGGAATGCCAATAGGCTTTGAAAGACCTGAAAAGGTACCTATCTTGCCCCCTGTTACTGTCAAAATCGGGGGAAGGCGAGCAGTTGTAAATATATTTAGCGGTCTCAAAAATAGTGATAAGTGTCTTTTTGGTCCGAGAGAAAGAAGATATGTAATTTTCTAATTATTACGTTAGTAAAATTTTGTCGGGAGCAGAAACCCATTTTTCACACCTCGAACAGTTGGCCTTAGATCTCGTAGTTGCCTCTCTAAAGCTTAGGCCTTATTTTCAGTGCCACCCAATAGCCATTGTGATAACCTTTCCCTTAAGGAATGTCCTTCACAAGCCAAGTTATCAGGCCGTTTGCCACGACCTCAATTTTCCTCTATAGGATATCGTGACGGCACCTAGTCTCTAATACTAGGTAAGCCTAAAATTTATGCAGAGATAACCGAAATAATAATTAAAGGCTCAAAATCCAACAACTAGCATAAGGAAAATATCCACAACAGTATATACATATTGCCCAAAACCAGGCGAAATACAAGTCACAAGCTCTATGCCAATATCAAAGTCATCCCTATACAATTGTATCTAGTAAAGAAGTAAAATATAGAAACGGATAGAAGGTGACTTCGAGGCTTGCGGACGCGGGCAGGTGTACCATGAAGTCTCCAAATGCGAACTCAGCTCACTGGTGTCGGGACTGATAGGAAGTACATGGATCTGTAAAAAATGATGTGCAGAAGTGTAGCATGACTACACCACAACGGTACCCAATAAGTGCCAAGCCTAACCTCGGTAGAGTAGTGATGAGGTCAGGCCAAGGCCCTACTGGAAATAATAAGAAACGGGATGAAATATTTAACAATATAATAATAATGACAATTAAATGAAACAAGTAAGGAGTAAACCAAGATTTATCTTCGCAAAATTTAGGCAAATAATACAACACGGAAGGAAACAAAAGAACCAAAGATAAACACAGCAAATAGAGAAACATCAACAAGGGTCACTACCGAAGTACCGCTTCATAGTCCTAAATCACAAGAATAACTCACTATCTTTCCTTATATCACCGTGGGAGCCTTCACATTTAGTCTTGAAAATCATTTTCCCAAAATACCATCCTATATTTTAGCCCACCTTATCACACCGCATGACTTCTAATAGTTCCCCTACTAGCCATGCGTATCAAGCCCACCTTATCTCATCGCATTCATTTCATCCCCAAAACCTTATACCACCTCACGCGTATCAATATCACAAGGTATCACAACCGCACCTCAAGTTCCCATATAACAAGGTATCACAATTAGCATGTAAGAGAATAAGATAAGTAGACATGTGAAAATATACTAAGAATGATGAATACAACATGTTAAGATAACTCAATTAAGGCATGAAAGAAATCTACATAGCTAAAATCGGTAATTTTCATATTTAGCCCGTGTATACACTCGTCACCTTGAGTACACGGCTTTCACATATCACAATTAACACAACCAACACAAATCCTAAGGGGTAATTCCCCTACACAAGGTTAGGCAAGTCACTTACCTCAAATCACGCTAAATCAATCCACTAGTAGGTCTTTCCCTCGATTATCCACCTCCGTACGACTTGAATCTTGCCAAAACAACTTCATACTATAAATATAAACAATAGGAAACTAATTCAAACAATGAAATTACGATATTTGCAAAGAATTAAAAATTCAACCAAAACAGTCAACCCAGGTTTATGCCTCGGAACCCGACAAAAAATACAAAATCCGACCACCCATTTGATAACGAGTCCAACAGATTGAATTCACATCTAATCCGAATAGACCACCAAGTCCCAAAACACATAAAGAACCTACTGGAGGCCAAAAATCACATCAAACAACATAGATTTTACTAATCACAACCCAAATTCAAGCCTATGAACTATGAACTTCCAAATTCTGAAACCAATGACGATTCATACCAAAACAACTCCGATTGACTTCAACTTTTTCACACAATCCATAAACGACATTATGGACCTATTCCAACTTCCGAAATCGAGACCCGACCCTGATGTAAATGAATCCAACTCCCGGTCAAACTTCCCAATCTTCCAACTTCTATTTTTTGCCAAATCACGTCGAAACGACCCACGGACCTCCAAATCAACATCCGGACATGATCCTAAGTCTAAAATAACATACACATATATTGGAACCATCAAAACTCTATTCCGGAGTCGTCTATATAGAAGTCAAACTACGGTCAACTCCTTCAACTTAAACCTCCAACTTAGGGACTACGTGTCCCATTTCACTTCGAAACTCACCGAAACCAATACCAAACGCTACGATAAGTCACATAACCAAAATATAATACAGAGGAGGAAATTAATAGTGGATAAAGGCTAAAATAATCAAAATAACTGATCGGATTATTACGTTCTCCCCCTCTTAAAACATACGTCCTCGAACGAGTATAGAGACATACCTGAAGTGGTGAAAAGATGGAGATAACGGCTACGCATATCATGCTCGGTCTCCCTAGTTGGATCCTCGACCGGTTTGACCCCTCCACTGAACCTTAACTAAAGCTTTGACCTCAACTTTTGAAGATGCTTGTCCAAAATGGCCATCGTCTCCTCAACATAAGACAAGTCCTTGTCCAACTAGACTAAGGTGAAATCCAACACATGAGACGGATCACCATGATACTTCTGAAGCATAGAAACATGGAACACTGGATGAAATGCATCCAGATTAGGTGGTAGTGCAAGCCTGTAGGCCACCTTTCCAATCCTTTCAAGAATCTCAAAAGGTCCGATATTCCCGGAGCTCAACTTGTCCTTCTTCTCAAACCTCATAATGCCGGGCAAGACCCGTTCCCCAACCATGAATGCAATGTCGCGAACCTTCCAATCCGCATAACTCTTCTATGTAGACCGGGATGTAAGAAGTCGATATTGAATCAATTTAGCCTTTTCCATAGAATTCTGAACAAATTATGTACCCAATAGCCAAGCCAAGCCTGGCTCAGACCAACCAACCGGAGATTGGCGTCGTCTCCCATACAAAGCCTCATACAGAGCCATCTGAATGCTCGACTAGTAACTGTTGTTGTAGGAAAACTCCACGAGCAGCAAGTACTGATCCTAAGAACCCCAAACTCCATCACACGCGCATGAAGCATACACTCTAGAATAGTGCGCTCGGATTGGTGAGGGTGAAATGATGTACTCAATTCCACCCGCATGCCCAACTCATGCTATACGGACCTCCATAACCGCGATGTAAACTGCATCCCCAGAAGAGATAATGGATATTGCTATTCCATGAAGCCTGACAATCTCGCGAATATAGACCTGAGCCAGCTGCTCTAAAGAATAAGTAGTCACCACTGGAATAAAATGAGCCGACTTGGTCAATCTATCCACAATAACCCATATTGTATCGAACTTCCACCAAGTATGTGGGAGACCAACAACAAAAATCCATAGTTACTCGCTCCCATTTTCACTTTGGAATCTCTAGCCTTTGAAGAAATCTGCCTAGCCTCTGATGCTCATACTTCACCTATTGACAATTTAGGAACCGAGATACATACTCCATTATGTCCTTCATTCTCCTCCACCAATAGTGCTGCCTCAAGTATTGATACATATTGGCGGCTCTGGGATGAATGGAGTACCGCAAACTGTGAGCCTCCTGAAGAATCAGCTCACGCAAACTATCTACATTCGGCACACATAGCATGCCCTACATCCGTAACACGCAGCCATCCCCAATAGTGACCCCCTTGGCATCACTGTGATAAACCGCGTCCTTGAGGACAAGAAAATGGGGGTCGTCATATTGACACTCTCTCATATGATAATAAAGAGAAGACCGAGAAACCACACAAGCCAAAACTTGACTCAGCTCCGAAAAATCCAATCTAACAAACTGTTTGGCCAATGCTTGGACATCCAATGTTAATGGCCTCTCCGTTGCCGGTAGATATGTCTAAACTACCCAAGCTCTCCACCTTGCGACTCAAGACATCGGCCACCACATTGGCCTTCCCGGGATGATACAAAATGGTGATATCATAGTCCTTAAGCAACTCTAACCACTTCCCCTGCCGCAAGTTAATATCTTTCTATCTGAACAGATGATGTATAGTCTGATGGTTGGTATAGACCTCACAAGGGACACCGTACAAGTAGTTCCACCAAATCTTCAAGGCATGAACAATAGTTGCTAACTCAAGGTCGTGGATAGGATAGTTCTTCTCATGCACCTTCAGTTATCTAGACCCTTAGGCAATCACCCTACGGTCTTGCATCAACACCGCGCCGAGACCAATATGTGATGCACCACAGTACACAGTATAAGACCCCAAACCCGTAGGCAACACCAACACTGGGTTGTAGTCAAAGTAGTCTTAAGCTTTTAAAATCTCTCCTACACTCTTCGGTCCACCTGAACAGAGCACCCTTCTGGGTCAATCTGGCAATAGGTACATCAATAGATGAGAAAACCTCTACGAATCAACCGTAATACCCTTCTAAACCAAGAAAACTTCGGATCTGAGTAGCTGAAGACGGTCTGGGCCAACTCAGCACTGCTTCAATCTTCTTCGGATCTACCTTGATCCCCTCACTCAACACTACATGACCCAAACATACCACCGAATCAAACTAGAATTCGCACTTTGAAAATTTTGCATACAACTTGTTTTCTCTCAAGGTCTAAAGCATGGTACTCAGGTGGTGTTCATAATCCTCCAGGCTCCGGGAGTACACCAGAAAGTCGTCAATATACACAACGATGAATGAGTTAAGATAGGGCTGGAATACACTGTTCATCGAGTGCATGAATGATGTTGGGGCGTTGGTTAGCCTAAATCACTTCACAAGGAACTCGTAATGACCATATCGAGTCCTGAAGGTAGTCTTCAGGATATCTGGATGCCGAATCTTCAACTGATGATAGCTTGAACTTAAGTCAATCTTGGAGAAAACTATGGCACCTTGCAGCTGATCAAATAGGTCATCAATGCATGGCAACGGATACCTGCTCTTATCATAACCTCGTTCAAATGGCGATAAATATACATGCGCATAGAACCATCATTCTTCTTTACAAACAAGAACCGAGCACCACAAGGTGTTACACTGGGCCGAATAAAACCCTTATCAATCAACTCCTACAACTGCTCCTTTAACTCCTTCAGATCTGGTAGAGTCATACAAAATGGTGGAATAGAAATGGGTTGAGTGCCCGGTAACAAATCAATGCCAAAATTGATATCTTTGCCGGGCGTCATGCCTAAAGATCCACCGAAAATACTTTTAGATAATCCCTCTCTACCGGAACTGACTCAACGGTAGGAGTATCAACACTGACATCTATCACATATGTTAGATATGCATCACATCCCTTTCTAACCATACTCTGTACTTTAAAGAAAGACACCACCCTGCTAGGAACATAATCAAAAGTACCTCTCAACTCTAACTGCGGCAAACCTGGCATAGCCAACGTCACCGTCTTGGCGTGAAAATCAAGAAAGGCATTATAGGGTGACAACCAGTCCATACCCAAGATAACATTAAAATCTACCATCCTGAGCAAAAATATATCGGCTCTAGTCTCAAAACCACCAAGATCAACTAAACACGACTAATACACATGGTCAACAACAATGGAATCTCCCATAGGCGTGGACACATAGACAGGATAACTCAAAGAATCACAAAATATACCCAAATACGGAGCAAAATAACACGATACATAGGAATAAGTGGAGTCTGGATCAAATAAGACTGATGCATCTCAATGACAAACCGAAATAATACATGTGATAACTGAGTCAGATGCAATGCCTCTGTCTTAGCAGGAAGAGCATAATATATGGCCTGAACTCCCCATCAAAGCGACCTTTACCTGCCCGACCTCCACCCCTGGATGGTTGTGCAGGTGGAGTGGCAACAGGTGCGGTAACTGTCGTGCCCCCTTTTTCTCACAAAATTGTGTTTCGACGTTTTGGGACAACTCCTTTTTCGGATGGGTTTGGAATTGGAAGATTCGCCACCTAATAGATTAAGGTGTGTTAGGGAACCTAGAGCAATTAACCCATTTAACCAGTTTACATCACCAGAGATTGGGTAAGGGCTCAAATTACCTTGAGGGGAAGGTGTTAGGAACCCCTCGAGATCCACAATGGTGGGTCCCGGCCGAACTTAAATTAAGCAAATTAGTCTAAAAAATAGAGAAAGCGATTTGGACACATAGGATATTGAATCTATTTTTTAAAACAAGAGTATGGGGGTAGTCCTAAGTTTTTTAGCCTATAGGATCATTCCATACAATAATTTGTAACTTCCTCAAGTCCGAGTGTCACTCATAGTATTAACGCATGGACTATCATCTCCCTACTACCCAATTACTATCTTTAAGTTGTTACTTAAGCGCTCTAGTATTTTCTAGCTCGTTCTTTATGCGTACGCTACCCATCCCTTACCTATGGCCCTGGAGGTATTAGGACCTCTATTTGGGATTATTCTAGACCAGCCTATGTTACTTAAAATTGGAAATCTAGGCGACAAACAAAAAACATATAGGAATTTCAGATAAGGAACAAGTATGGGCTCACATTGACCTCTGCACATAGACAATAAAAGAACACAATTGAATCAGCAAATTTTATTAGCTTTGGAATCCTATAGGCAGGATATCTATATGGGGAAAAAAGAATGCAGAGACAGTTTTATTATGGCGAGCATTAAGACCTATTCGTTTGCCTACTGATTTTATTCAGCATGAACCTGGGCACTTCAGGCAGTAATATGTCACAATTATAACCCCAGAATTATTATTAANTGCTGAATTGACTTAAACCTTATAGGCATGATTTCTAAATGCTAAATTGACTTAAACCTTATGTGCATGATTTCTAAATGTTGAATTGACTTAAACCTTGTAGGTATGATTTCTAAATGCTGAATTGACTTAAACCTTATAGGCATGATTTCTAAATGTTGAATTGTCTTAAACCTTATGGGCATGATTTCTAAATGTCGAATTGACTTAAACCTTATAGACATGATTTCCAAATGCTGAATTGACTTAAACCTTATAGGAATGATTTTTCAATGCTGAAACTGGTTTTGGTTCTATAGACATGATGCCTAGTAACTGGATTGATTAAACCCTATAGGCAGGATCTCTAAGTTTAAAACTGGTTTTTAGTCCTATAAGCATGATATCTATTAACCGTATATGGGCAAAATTTAAACAGATAGTCAGGAAAGATAATTATCTCAAGCAACAAAGTCCTATAGGCATGACTGCTAATGCATATTTGTTGAAAATATGTATAGATCCTATGAACATGATTTCTAATATACAAAATTAAATGAAAGCCCTATAAGCAGAATCTCTAGTATGCAAATGTAAAACACAAAATCAAAATGATCATGAAAGTCCTATAGGCAGGATTTCTAAAAACAGTATAGTACTCACACAGTTTAATCAACATAATTAAATCCTATAGGCAGGATTTCTACCCCCGTTTTAACAAAAGATGTAAGTAAACCCCCTCCCCCAGCTTCACTAAATATTCCCATATCTATTATTACAGAGTTACTACAGCCCAGAATATCAAATGAATTACATAATGGTAATAGTTACACTATAGGGAGCCTTCATAGACCCAAATAAACCTGGGAACCAGATCGTCCACCATAACAACAACATAGTGATTCCTCCACAGCACATTAGAACCAGGTTTCTGATATGTGTAAGTTCCCAGGGCAATGCTCACACCAGAACCACACATTCAGAAAGCAATTCATAAGAGATTGGGAAACCAGCCCCTAGTGTGTCAGAGTTCAAAGGAGTCTCATGTGGACCCTAGGCAGTGTNTAACCAGTTTACATCACCAGAGATTGGGTAAGGGCTCAAATTACCTTGAGGGGAAGGTGTTAGGAACCCCTCGAGATCCACAATGGTGGGTCCCGGCCGAACTTAAATTAAGCAAATTAGTCTAAAAAATAGAGAAAGCGATTTGGACACATAGGATATTGAATCTATTTTTTAAAACAAGAGTATGGGGGTAGTCCTAAGTTTTTTAGCCTATAGGATCATTCCATACAATAATTTGTAACTTCCTCAAGTCCGAGTGTCACTCATAGTATTAACGCATGGACTATCATCTCCCTACTACCCAATTACTATCTTTAAGTTGTTACTTAAGCGCTCTAGTATTTTCTAGCTCGTTCTTTATGCGTACGCTACCCATCCCTTACCTATGGCCCTGGAGGTATTAGGACCTCTATTTGGGATTATTCTAGACCAGCCTATGTTACTTAAAATTGGAAATCTAGGCGACAAACAAAAAACATATAGGAATTTCAGATAAGGAACAAGTATGGGCTCACATTGACCTCTGCACATAGACAATAAAAGAACACAATTGAATCAGCAAATTTTATTAGCTTTGGAATCCTATAGGCAGGATATCTATATGGGGAAAAAAGAATGCAGAGACAGTTTTATTATGGCGAGCATTAAGACCTATTCGTTTGCCTACTGATTTTATTCAGCATGAACCTGGGCACTTCAGGCAGTAATATGTCACAATTATAACCCCAGAATTATTATTAAGTCCTACAGGTATAGTGCCCAAGTGATTGACAATAGCGAATGAATTACGAATCGACCAACAGGATTCTATAGGCATGATTACTACGAGCTTATTAATTACAAGCCTATAGACATGATTTCTAGGTGTAGCACGGATTTTAATCTATAGAGATAGGTTTATTCCTTTTTCAATCCTATAGGCATGCTTTCTAATTGTTGAATTAACTAAACCTTATAGGCATGATTTCTAAATGCTGAATTGACTTAATTCTTATAGGCATGATTTCTAAATGCTGAATTGACTTAAACCTTATAGGCATGATTTCTAAATTATGAATTGACTTAAACCTTATAGGCATGATTTCTAAATGCTAAATTGACTTAAACCTTATAGGCAGGATCTCTAAGTTTAAAACTGATATTTTTTAGTCCTATAGGCATGATATCTATTAACTGTATATGGGCAGAACTTAAACAGATTGCCAGGAAAGATAATTAGANTATAGTACTCACACAGTTTAATCAACATAATTAAATCCTATAGGCAGGATTTCTACCCCCGTTTTAACAAAAGATGTAAGTAAACCCCCTCCCCCAGCTTCACTAAATATTCCCATATCTATTATTACAGAGTTACTACAGCCCAGAATATCAAATGAATTACATAATGGTAATAGTTACACTATAGGGAGCCTTCATAGACCCAAATAAACCTGGGAACCAGATCGTCCACCATAACAACAACATAGTGATTCCTCCACAGCACATTAGAACCAGGTTTCTGATATGTGTAAGTTCCCAGGGCAATGCTCACACCAGAACCACACATTCAGAAAGCAATTCATAAGAGATTGGGAAACCAGCCCCTAGTGTGTCAGAGTTCAAAGGAGTCTCATGTGGACCCTAGGCAGTGTTCACACTGGGATGGTTGAGAACCTAAGGGACTAGGAGTGGGGTTTTAAAACCAGTACATAAAAGGGAGTAGGGGCAGGTTTTTTAAAAAAGAAGTTTGATTTCAGAAGAAAGAAAGTTTAGAACACAGAGCTGCAGGCAGAACTGCACCAAGAAGCAAACAAAGTTCATACTTAGCACACAGTTCAAATAAGTTGAAGTCTAGTTAAGTTAAATACTTATGCTAGTACTTAAGACAATCATGGATTAATCATAGAAGAAATTAGGCAACAATAGTTAAACTGGCCAGACACATGAATTAAAAAGACAAGGCACATGAGTTAAGCAACAAACTAATTTACATGTTTATAGTATCCTGAGGAATGCAAAGTTCAGAACAGGTGTATGATTAGTGCATGAAACAAATTAAACCTTAGGCTAACTTATGAAAGGATTCATATTATTAAAAATAACTTAATCCTAAATTAACAATGTCACTCAATGGGATCATAGAATCATATGAAGGATAGAATCATATTGGGAATTAAAGCATACTAGTGAGCAAAGCATAAAGAATGAAATTACAAAGGGTTTTAGGCATACCATTTAAGTAAGTGTGCCACAGCAGTTAAGCTCCAGAATAACTTGGCCTTGGCTTTCAGTCAGCCAAAACCAGAGACAATTTGCATGAATCAGAACAAGAGAGCTTAAATTTTTGAGGAAGTATGAGAGTTCAAGCCTGTCTAAGAGGGGAGGGAGAAGGGGTTTAAATAGAACGGAATTAAGCAGACAAATAAGGGAACAAATCAACCATACACAAATAAGGAATGAAAATAATTCTCAGAATCAATTGAAGTCGGGGTTCAATCAATTAACAGTCATAACAGCGTGTAATCAGGCGAGTACCACTCAAAATAAAGAAAGTATCAATTAACAGGCAGTCTCAAAGCAAATAAGGTAAGGAAATAATGGAAGCATGGTAGGTTGAATGTAAATAAGGAAAACATCAACATCATACGAGAAAGGAAAGAGTAAACGGAAATCAATAGAAGATTTCAAACCCTAGAATTGGTAGTAAAAAATAAGGTACACAAGGTAGACAAGAGGATGTTCAAAAGGAGAACCATAAAATCAGTACAAATATCACATAATGAACCTAGATATGAGTCTTATTCAAAAACGGAATCGACTTATATTTGATTCAACTAAGATCTAAAAAACCCTAACTTTGGGTTAGGTATGAATCAATGGAATATATGAAAATATCCGTACTCACATAGATTAGGATGAGCCCAGACGGAAATAACCAACATATAAGATATTTTGAACCATATCCCGTTTGAATCTCTTAAGATTAGCTTGTCATTTGAGGTAAGCGAGTTAAGTAACACCCCAGATGAGTAGCAGGTAAAGAGATAGGGCCAAATAAGGTAAGGAATCGCTAAATGATTCCATTTCTGGATAGGAATTAGAAAGGGAAATGGGAGTGCGGTGCTAGGGTTTCATAAGAGAAAGGGGAGGGAGACGATAGCGTTTGAGGGTGGCGGGTAGGTGGAAATGAGTTAGGGTTAGAGGGGTTGGTATAATTAAAAGGGGCTGGGGTGTAGGGAGCCATTGATCTTTTGAGATCAACGGCTAGAATAAAATATTTAGATTGGGCGGGTTAATGTGTACGGGAATGGATACTGGGTTAGGACGGGTATGGGTATTGGCTGGTTAATGGGTTAGGTTGTATTGGGTTGGGGCTAGGTCCGAAATTAATTAGGAAAAGGACTAGATTTTAAATACATAATTAAACCCGTAAAAGGTCAGTTGTGCATGAAAAGTGATTTAAAATAATTACTTAGTATTATAAAAATATAAAAAGTCATTTTCCTGTGTAATTATGCATATATGTGGCTATTATTGTGAGATATTGCAATTATAGCCTAAATATACAAATATAATTATACATAAAATGTTTAAAGCTTAATATGAATATAAATGATAAAAATTAAGTAATAAATCTTTATAAAATTGTTTATGATGCAATTAATAATTATTTAGATAATAAAATTCCGGAATAAATTAATTAAATGCCTTTAAAAATTATGGAAAATTATGGAAAAATACTGGTTGATGCTCATGCACTATTTTGAACGTATATATGTATTTACAAAATATATATGGGAAAATTTAGGTATCAACATCTTCCCCTCTTTACACGGGAAGGATGAAAGAGTTGTCGGGTAAAGACATGATGACCAATTTTGACCGAATAGGGCGATTTGAAAGATATAAGCCGCACTCAGGTTTCTGAGTTGCCTACATATCCCTGGCTTTACAGGAATCAGGTTGTGTGTAGTTCTGGATCCAACGGCGGAATAAACCGATGGAGTCATCGCAAGAACGGACAAAAGGTTCTGAGTAGGATTACTTGGGATTGAAACGGTTATGGGTGAGCAGTTAGGTTTGGAATAGTTTGAAGAATATGAAGCGGGATTGCTCCTTTTGGGACAATTGTTACTCACTGGGTTACCTGCAAATCTAATAAAGTATACTGCGAGCACATATGTATAAATTATTGCGCAAATTTAAACATGATGCCAATTCCCTTCAGACCATGAAGACTGTCTCGGACGGTGAGGATGACGTCCTTAGACCATGACGTCCCGGGCTATGAATTGTGCGGAAAGGGATTCGCAGGCCATGAAATGATGTTCTCGGGCCATGAAGATGGTGCCTCTGAACCATGGCCCCTTTGAATAATGATGTGCAAGTTTGAGAGATCCTCAGACCATGGCATGATGTCTTCCGGCTATGAGGATGATGCCTTCAGACTATGACGCCTTCGAACAAGTTGGCTATATTCCAGCCCATGGGGTGCAGAGACATGATGCTATAGGCATCAAGACAGAGCGTAGTCTTGTGTGAAGTTAAGGGCAGAGCTTAGCCCGAGAGAAGAGAACAATGCAAAAGAGATAGTGCTTAGTCTCGTGCGAGGATTTGAGACAGCGCTTAGTCTGATGAAAAGAGAAGACAATGCTTAGCCTTATACAAACAGAGAGGTAGGGCTTAGCCTCATGCAAGGATTTGAAACAGGGTTTAGTCTCATGCAAAGAGTAGGTAGTGCTTAGCCTTATGCAAACAGAGAGGGAGGGCTTAGCCTCATGCAAGGATTTGAGACAGGGCTTAGTCTCATGCAAAGAGTAGGAAGTGCTTAGCCTTATTCAAACAGAGAGGCATGGCTTAGCCTCATGCAAAGATCTCAGACAGGTCTTAGTCTCATGCAAAGAGAAGGTATTTCTTAGCCTTATGCAAATAGAGAGGCAGGGCTTAGCCTCATGAAAAGAGAAGGCAGTGCTTATCCTTATTCAAATAGAGAGACATGGCTTAGCCTCATGCAAGAGATTTGAGACAAGGCTTAGTCTCATGCAAAGATAAAAGTAAGAGTGAAGTATTCTTAGCTGACAATGTGTTTCGTGCATAGCGATTGTGTTGTTGCAACGACGCTTATCATGATGACATAATACTACATCCAAAGAAAATTTGTGAGTTTTGCGGGGGAGGTTGGTTTGTATCTTTGCTTGCTCGATCTTCTCTGTTCTGTCTGAGGATCCTGCTCAAGTTGCCAGGGGTAGCATTTGGATAAAAGTAAAGTTTCTTTTCAAAGACATAGTAATATGCAGTTTAGAAATTAGTTAGATGAACTGGTAACTGTGAAATAATTAGAGACATTGCGACTTCCTCTGCCGTAGAATTTTGAGGGTCCTCCTCAAAAATCTGCCCCAATTAACTAGATGAACTTTCTGACAGTTCCGTATGTTGCGGTTGACCGAACTTACTTCGGAATTTTGAGGGTCCTCCTCAAAATTCTGCCCCAGTTTCTGATTGTGGGGGAAATGGAATTTTAATTGAATTGTGAATGAACCCACAGGGCTGCCTACGTATCCTCTCTTAAACGGGAATCAGGTCGAGCGTAGTTCAATTTACATCATATGAAGAAGCATAAATGGTTTCCATATAGTAACTTTGAGTGCATCTGAATTGATAGGCTTTGGCCAGATTTCTCCGTCCATCTTTGCGAGTATGAGCGCTCCTCCTGTCAATACTCTGTGAACCATGTAAGGACCTTGCCAATTGGGGGAGAATTTTCCTTTGGCTTCATCCTAATGTGGACACATTGGATTTGTAGGTAACTTGTGAGCCACTATGGATGGGCTCAACCCTGTCATATCATCGTATGACCATGCAAAGATATCCTCATATTCTTTTAGGAAGAGAGTGTATTATTCCTTTTTTGTAGGTGACAAATAGATGCTTATGCGGGTTTCCTTGACGGTTTCGGAGTCTTCCAAGTTGACTATCTCGGTCTCGTCTAGGTTGGACTTGGGCTTATTCTCAAAGTTCTCCACTTCTTTGAAAATTTCTTCAGGTATTACATCTTCTTCTTCTATTTCTTCCGAGTCACTATCCTTCTGTTGTGTTGTCTCATTACATATCACAATCGTTGGTTCATCAAGATAAGAAATAGTAATGTTGTAGGGATAAAGATATGAAAGAAAAATAGTAATAATAAAACATCAAGCCATTTAGAATGTCAAACAAAAATGATTGCAAATAATTTTTTTTCGAAACGGAACACTAAAAATATTATTTAAAACAAAATGCCAAAGAGGAAATCATTTTCAAAAGTAAACAATGCTATCAGCCTTGCTACCCTGGGACTCGTCGGGCCCTTGATGGCTTAGCGGTCCAGTTCTTGAGAGACGCTCCCTTCTCCATTGTCTGGATAGTGAGGCATTCTTCCTCCTCCTCCTCGACTATTACAAAACAATTCATATCATCATCTTCCAATAACAAATTCCTCAATGCTGCCAAGGCTTCTTCTTCCTCTGATCCCCATATTGTATCGGCCTGATGGAAGGTCTAATTCAGTTGCGGCACGAGTTTCTCAAGAGGATAGTATGGACCACGCCATGGTGGCGACCAATTCCGATATTCCTGCCAGGTATAGTGATATCCGAGCCCGAAGGTTGTGCCATGGCGCTTCAGTTATACTAGTTTGGAGATACCTTAAAGCTTTTTACCAAGCCCCTTACCAGGTTCATACCCTACCCATGCCAATATGTTTTCTCTCTTGCTACTCCACCACTTATCCTTCTCGATTGCGTTAACACGCTCGATGCAATGATAAGTTTCTCCCCCTAACTTCTTTCTATTCTCCACCACCGGAACAGTCTGACTGGTATAAATGGGGTTGCCCTCATCTCCATGGATGATCACTTCTTGATGGTTCCATTCAAATTTTACCGTTTGGTGCAAAGTAGACGCGATAGATCCTGCGGCATGTATCCAAGGCCGTCCCAGCAGCAGATTGTAGGAGACGGATATGTCTAGCACCTGGAATTCAACATCGAACCAGGTAGGACCCATCTGCAAGCACAGATTAGTTTCTCCGATTGTGGCCCTTTGAGACCCATCGAATTCCTTCACATTCATAGTCCCCGCTCGTATTTCATGTAGGCCCTTGCCCAACCTCTTCAAAGTTGTCAGTGGACAGAAGTTGAAGTTGGACCCTCCGTTTATCATAACTCTGGCAATGAACTTATCTTCACATTGCAATGTGATGTGCAGTTTCCTATTGTGGCTTAACCCTTCAGAAGGAAACTCGTCTTCATGAAAGGTAATCTTATGGCTTTCTAGAACTTGTCCTACCATATTGGCCATTTCTCCGCTCGTAATAGTGTTGGGCACATATGCTTCATTCAGTACCTTCATCAGAGCATTCTTGTGTGCTTTAGAATTTTGCAGTAATGACAAGATGGATATCTGGGCGGGAGTCTTATTCAAATGATCAACAACAGAATACTCCCCTGCATGTACTTTCCTCCAAAGGTCATCTGGACCAGTTTCAATGACGGGTTGTTTATTGGAAGCTTGCTTACTTGTCTCTCCCAAATGCTCATGTGTGTACCTTCTGCCCGATCCAGTCATTCCTTGTGCAGCGCCGGACTTTTCCATCTTTACTTTCCTATTTCTCCTAGCTTCGGTAAGATAATCCCAAGGTACAGCGTTGGAACTGAACGGCAGTGTGGATGTCACCGTCATAGTGAAAGGTGTGGATACTTCTACCTCAAACGGAGCAGGTGTGGCTGTAGGTGGTGTCACTTATACTTCAAAAGGAATCTGATGCGGCTACCTCAACTTTGACTGGCGTATGTACCTGTACCACAATGGGATTGAGCGTGACTGCAGGCTTCTTAGGATCATCACCTTCCCGAATAAGCCCGATTGATCCCTCGGGATCCTATTCTTCATCAGTTTTTATTACATCAACTCATTCACCCCTATGATCTGGGAGGGGGTCGTTGCGGACATTGGGTGTGGCTTATTTTGCCTGTATGACCTTGGTATCAATCAGTGTTTGGATCTTGTCTTTCAGGGTGCGGCATTCATCAATAGTATGTCCCTTCAAACCGGAATGGTATGCACACGACTTGTTTGGGTTGGCCCATTGTGATGAGTTTTCCATAGCCACGGCGGGAATAGGTATGACATACCCAGCATCTTTTAAACTTTCATATAATTGTTCAATGGGTTTAACAATAGGGGTGTATTGTCTAGGTGTTTTGAGATCAAAATTGGGCCTGGGTTTATGGTAATTTGGACGAGCTGGAGGTGAATGATAATAGGTAGGTTGGGTATTATAGGTGTGATAGGCAGTAGCGGGTTGAGGGTATCTAGGAGGTGAAGGTTGGTATGTGGGTGGAGGTGTTTGGTACACAAATGGAGATTTCGGACCTTGGGCAACCATTACTGTTCCCACTTCTTTCTTCTTTGATATGTCGCCTGATTGTAGTGCTTTATTCGTGGCCTAGAGTGCCTCAAAATTTATCACCATTCCACTTTAGATACCTTCCTCGATCCTTTCTCCGAGATTGATGATATCGGAGAACTTGTGATTCTCGATTACCATTAACCTTTCGTAATATTGTGGATCCTGAGCCCTGACAAAGAATTTTTTCATCTGCTCTTCATCTAATGATGGCCTGACCTTCGGTGCTTCTGACCTCCATCGAGTAGCAAACTCGCGGAAAGTCTCAGTGGGCTTCTTCTTGAGATTCTGGATATAAAAGACATCTGGTGCATTTTCCCTGTTGAATGTGAACCTATCCATGAAGTCTGACGCCATGCTTACCCAATTAGCCCATTTCTTGGGATTTTGACTTATGTACCAAGACAGAGCGTCTCCAATAAGGCTGCTCATGAACAGCTTCATGCGAATCCTTTCATCATTTCCGACTCCTACAAGATTATCACAGTAAGTTCTTAAATGAACCTTTGGGTCACCCATTCCATCGAACATCACGAACTTAAGAGGTTTGTAACCCTCTACCAGTTCACATCTGGCTGAATGCACAAATCCTCATAATTCAAACCTTCGATTCCTTTGCCTCCTTCAACACCCTGAACTCGGCTTGTGAGTTTCTTGAGATCTTCTTCCATGTTCTTAATGAGAAGGTCCTTTTTGGCGGATTCTGGTGTATATGAGATTGGCTGAGCGGAGTGGGGTAAGATTTCCACGTATATGGGGTTATTTTTATGAATGCCAGGAGTTTGGGTGTAGTGGTGATCATTGGTTGAATTTTGGGGATCGAGGATAGGCTGAGGGGTATTCTGAGGAGTGTGATAAGTGGTTTGGGGATATTGAGTCGGGGGATGATGATGTTGAGGAGGTATAGGTATGGGTAAAGGATTTTGAGGAGGGGTTGTATATTGGTGGGGTGCAGGAGGATTCTGTGGGCGTTGGTTGGGTGTATCTGAGGAGGTGTCGGGTTTTGGGTATTTGGATGGTTGATATCTAGTATGTTTAATGTGAGGGAGAGGTTTGCCAAGTTATGAACCGGATCAAGCTCACCATGTAGTTCAAGTATCTTCTATTCAAGCCACGAAACCAAGCCATTCGGTGCCGGAGTACTCTGACCATTAGAAGTTTCCATATTCTCAGCATCTGTGGTGACTTCTTTTCTGACGCCACTCATATCGTCCATCTTAACTTTCCCTTTACCTTTTGGTGCACTTGCAGGAGGAGGAGGTGGAGGGCCTCTGGATCTGGTGTGGTAAGATGATGATGCCACTATGTGTGACCAACCTTAGTGGATGGGAATAATCAAAAAGAAAGAAAAAAAAAAGGTAACCAAGTTAGTAAGATTTCTAAAAAATGTTTGCAGTATTTAAACACATATTGCGGGAATGTAAATTTGTGTCCTAACTTGAAAGCCTCATTTTGCTTGAGGTAGGCCTAGCGACAAGTATATTTGGAGAATTTAATGCCAATAATTGCCTCATTTCATTAACGCAATAAATAAGACGAATCTAAAACGACAATAAGGTAAGTCACTAATGGCACTGGGACATATTACATTCAAAAAGCAAGAACAAATAAACCTAATCAACTTGGTCTCAGAAGGACCTTCTCCAGTCCTGATTCTCTTGGCCCCATCGATCCGGTTCCCCAGGTCGCGCATGTCCAGCAGCAGGTATGCCCTTGCTAGATGTACTCCCTCGATACCTTCAACATTTTGGCAGTCTATGACTCTTTTCCTCATCTTCCCTTCCATCTCCCTCAGACCCTGCTCCAGATATTCTAGCCTTTCATTCGATCTGGTATCCATTTCCCTCCATTCATTGATCATTTCCGTATCAGTCTTGTGTTGTTCCAGATGCTCAGCCTCGGACTCGCAAACCCTTTTATGCAGTCTGTTATACTTCACATGTGCTTCGGCAGCTTCATCTATGACTCTGTTTCCTCGTCCAACCCCAGGCTCGACTATTCCCGCTATGCAGTCCTCCAACCACGATGGGTAAAAGTACACATTCCCTGCATGATATCGATCCGGATCGATGGTGTCCCTTTCCACAATAATATTCAAGTGCCACATATGTTGAGCTGCACATTTATATGGGATGTCATCATCTTGGAAATCCGCCCTGTAGTGACTCATTTTGAAGACTCGTGGTATAATCTATTTTCTACCAGCTTGTCTCATGACCCTGATAGGAACATAGGGGTGTATACCCCTTAACCCGATCAACACCAAGTGTGGAGCATCCCTAGATCGGATGATGAACTCATTGGTGGGGAACCACTCGAACATCCAGTGAGCCTGGTCCTCAGTCAAGTTGTCAAAAAATTTCACCCATTCTGTAGCATTCTCCGATTAAGAAAACATGTCTGCGTAAAGGTCATTCTCTTTGTGTGATGAAAGACTATGGGATCGTTCCATGGTCTTCGTGGAAACTCTTGGCGGTATTGACCTCTCTGGAAATTTTATAGCAACCAAATCTTTAGTAACAGATTACAACCCTCGAAGTGTTTGAACCCCTTCTGGCAGCGATCCAAGGCCCGATATATGTCTGATATAATCATAGGAACAATAATATATGCTTGTCCCTCGATTCCCCCCATTAAGGCTTTGGTTACCATGGCCAGCCTGGTGTGAATTCTGTCCTTTTTGCTTGCAAACATAATCATACCCAAGAAGCAGACGATAAACACGAAAACCCTGTGATGAATCCAACCCAAGGAAGTGATGGAGAACTCATCATGAAAGATACGGTAAGATTTGATGTGACCGTATCGTTCATAAAGAAAGTTGAAGGGTATATAGGACTTATTCAGACACACCAAGCCGTCATTTTTTTTAAACCCATCATTTTTCAGAAACCCTTTGGGAGTGCGATTTTTCGGTACCAATAAACCGGGACTGTCCCAAGGTATTCCAACGAATCCCCCTATTTCCTCCAAAAGAAGGGTCATTTCTATGTTGCCAAAACGGAATACGGCCCTTTCTCCGTCCCAGAACATAGTGGCATCTTTGATCAACATTTTGTTTGGTTAGATATCTAATAAGGAAGGTAGGTTTACAAGGACTCTTTTCACATGGTTTTTATCACTTGACGGAAGGTATTCCCACCAATCTAGCAACAATGGTACTATGTTATGGACCATGCCGAACTTGGGGACTTCGTGCCTCATTTTCTGCAAAACAAATAAGGTTAGACCATTTTCCCCTCCAGATTCGACTATTTATACATTAATGATTAGCATATTGGAATTTATTTCTCCAAATTAATGCACAGATCGTGGTTGCGTCCGTTGGGATTATGGAAACCCCGGTGGACTTTCGACAAGGCTTTTCTTAA
Organism: Nicotiana knightiana; assembly: GCA_005239525.1. Classification (NCBI taxonomy): domain Eukaryota; kingdom Viridiplantae; phylum Streptophyta; class Magnoliopsida; order Solanales; family Solanaceae; genus Nicotiana; species Nicotiana knightiana. Next base: position 78,405 of record ML400741.1, on the reverse strand, counting down.
AGGGTTATTATGTGGACAAAATATTAACCCAGTATAGGTTTGACCATGATGCATGTACAGTTATAATCAGAGTAAGGTTTTTATAGAGGTCTAGACCGGTACCCTCAAGTGGACAAATTGAGGGGGAAAGGCACAGAACCGCCGACTGCACCGATGATCGACTAGTTTTACCGCAAATAAGCCTTTCCAAATTCAAACAGGGTGATATAGGAAGAGAGCAAACACTCATCAAGCGTTGCTATGGTATTAATTACGCACGAGTGGAATATGATGTTGAGCATGCTTTATGCAACAGAAAATAGCAAGGAAGAAAAATAAGGAGACCGGTCAGTTTCCATAGTAAAGAGTAACAAAACAGGAAAGAGGAATCGTAAATGGAAAAAGATAGGCAAATAAATTCACATAAAGTAGGAAAGGGAAAGGGGTATGCAAGTATTGACGGAATAATAAAGGCATGCTTAAAGACTAATTCACAAAAATCAGGTTCGTTATGGTAAGAGCCAAAAAATATCCCCAACAGAGTCGCCATGCTGTCGCGCCTCCTTTTTCTCGTGAAATCGGGTATCGATGTTTTGGGACAACTCCTTTTCGGGATGGGTTTGTAATTGGAAGAGTCTCCACCTAACGGATTAAGGTGCGTTAGGGCACCTAGAGCAATTAACTCATTTAACCAGTTTACATCACCAGAGATCGGGTAATGGCTCAAATTACCTTGAGGGGAAGGTGTTAGTCCCCCCTAGAGGTCCACAACAGTGGGTCCCGGCCGAACTTAAACTAAGTGAATTAGTCTAAAAAAAAGAGAGAAATCGATTTGGACAAATACGATATTCAATATATTTTTTAAAACAAGAGTATGGGGGGTCCTAAGTTTTTTAGCCTATAGGATCATTCCATACAATACTTTGTAACTCCCTCAAGTTCGGGTGTCACTCATAGTATTAACGCATGGACTATCATCTCCCTACCATCCAATTACTATCTTTAAGTTGTTATTTAAGCGCTCTAGTATTTTCTAGCTCGTTCTTTATGCGTGCGCTACGCGTCTCTTACCTATGGCCCTGGAGGTATTAGGACCTCTATTTGGGATTGTTCTAGACCATCTTATGTTACTTAAAATGTGAAATCTAGGCGACAAAGAAAAAACAAATAGGACTTTCAGATAAGGAACAAGTATGGCCTCACATTGACCTCCGCATATAGACAACAAAAGCACGCAATTGAATCAGCAAACTTTATTAGCTTTGGAATCCTATAGGCAGGATATCTATATGGGAAAAACAGAACGCAGAGACAGTTTTATTATGGCGAGCATTAAGACCTATTCATTTGCCTACTGATTTTATTCATTATGAACCTGTGCACTTCAGGCAGTAATATGTCACAATCATAACCCCAGAATCATTGTTAAGTCCTACATATATATAGCCTAAGTGATTGACACTAGAGAATGAATTCATAATCGACCAACAGGATCCTATAAGCATGATTTCTACGAGTTTATTAATTACAAGCCTATAGACATGGTTTCTAGGTGTAGCACGGATTTTAATCTATAGATATAGGTTTTATTCCTTTTTTCAATTCTATAGGCATGCTTTCTAATTGTTGAATTGACTTAAACCTTATAGGCATGATTTCTAAATGTTGAATTGACTTAAACCTTATAGGCATGATTTCTAAATGCTGAATTGACTTAAATCTTATAGGCATGATTTGTAAATGCTGAATCTAATTAAACCTTATAGGCATGATTTCTAACGGCTGAATTGACTTAAACCTTATAGGCAGGATCTCTAAGTTTAAAATTGATTTTTTAGTCCTATAGGCATGATATCAATTAATTGTATATGGGTAGAACTTAAACAGATTGCCAGGAAAGATAATAAGATCAAACAACAAGGTCCTATAGGCAAGATTTCTAATGCACGTTTGTTGAAAACATGTATAGATCCTATGAACAGGATTTCTAATGTACAAAATCAAACGAAAGTCCTATAAGCAGGATCTCTAGTATGCAAATGTAAAATACAGGATCAAAATGATCGCGAATGTCCTGTAGGCAGGATTTCTAAACACAGCATGGTACTCACATAATTCAATCAGCATACTTAAATCCTATAGGCAGGATTTCTACCCAGTTTTAACAAAAGATGTAAGTAAGAACCCCCCAGCTTCACTCAATATTCCCATATCTTTTATTACAGAGTTATTACAGCCCAGAATATCAAATGAATTACATAATGGTAATAGTTACACTATAGGGAGCCTTCATAGGCCCAAATAAACCTGGGAACCAGACCTTCCACCATAACAATAGCAGAGCGATTCCTCCACAGCACATTAAAACCAGGTTTCTGATGTGTCAAAGTTCCCAAGAGCCTCAGGGACCCAGGGCAATGCTCACACCAGAACCACACGTTCAGATTAAGCAATTCATAAGAGATTGGAAAACCAGTCCCCAGTGTGTCAGAGTTAAGAGAAGTTTCATGTGGACCCTAGGCAGTGCTCACACTGGGATGGTTGAGAACCTAAGGGACTAGGAGTGGGGTTTTAAAACCAGTACATAAAAGGGAGTAGGGGCAGGGTTTTTTTTAAAATAAAAAGTTTGATTTCAGAAGAAATAAAGTTTAGAGCACAGAGTTGCAGGCAGAACTGCACCAAGAAGCAAACAAAGTTCATACTTAGCACACAGTTCAAATAAGTTAAAGTCTAGTTTGTCACACCTCCTTTTTTCACCCCCGGATTAATGAAGGGGTAATAAGGGAGTTTTTCCACTTTAAGTGACATTATTCGGATTTGGTATTTATTTATTAATCAGAGTCGCCACCCGAATTTTTTGACGATGTTCCCGGACACCGTTTTATTTAAAAATCCCAAACCGAGGAAATTTTTACTCTGTTTTAATTTGTCTGCGACCAGAAATCCGAGTAAGGAATTCTGTTAATCCGGGAGAGGGTGTTAGGCATTCCCGAGTTTCGTGGTTCTAGCACGGTCGCTTAACTATTGATATTTGGCCTAATTATTTGATCACTTACGTATTTTAAACCTATTGTGCTTTTTAGCCTTTTTAAAACTTTTAGCCACTTTTAATATTTATAGATTAATCTTGGAATAAGTAACGATGGCGTGCATTTATTTGTTTTTGGATACATTATAACTACACCACATGAAATGCGCTCGCAATTACAACGTGTGATTTTTATTATAGTTTGAAGACGGGGACATGAGTTGTCGCACCCGAGTGTAGATTACGTGGTCAAGACTATGGTCAAGACGGTTTTATTGTGCCTATTCGAGGCAATGTTTCAATCATTCTTTATGTTTTCTATTTTTTCGGAAGAGCGTTTTAGTTTTGAGATCGATTAGGACGTTTATGGATTTATCTTAAACAAGTTACGATGGCGTACACTTGTTGTTTTTTAGCACATGGAAAAAACGTCACATGAAATGCACCCGTGATATCTATGTGCATTTTTATTAGTTGTTTAAAGTTAAGGGTCGGGGGCATGAGTTGCCACTCCCGAGCGTAGTTTATTGTAATTTTGAGGTAATGATCAATTTTTTCAAGTTTCAAAGTAAAGGTATTCATTCTACCTAAGGATTACCTAAAATAATGTTCAAAAGCCTAAAGGTTACATGTTTTGGGCTATGGCCCTATTTTAGCCCAATTTTATCATTTAACTCTTTGGCCAATCCCAATTGTGACTAATTATTTTGCAAGAGGACTAATAGTTAGGGAATTCGATTCTCCATCAGATCTTAAAGGTTTTTGCATTCTAANTTTTTTGCAAGAGGACTACTAGTTAGGGAATTCGGTTCTCCATCAAATCTTAAAGGTTTTTGCATTCTAATATGCTAAATGGTATCAAATATGTTCATTAAGAAACACATCATATATACACAAACATACAGAAACACATTATCTACTGATTTTCTGCTTTGAATTTGTAAGCTAGAATCACTTTATTTCCTGGGACTTTGTAATTTCTGAAATAACCTAAACACAGGCAGATTTATTAATAATAACCTAGTCCCGTGTTTCTAAAACCAGAACGTATTCAAAGTGTTCCCATGTTGATTTTCAGAAGACATTTTCGAGATATGAAATGAACTGGAAATAATATTACTAATTTCTACTTGTATTGAAAACGACTGATTTTTGAAACGAATGATTATAAAAAAATCCAGTAAATATTCATTCAAAGTTTCATGCAGGTTGATTTAAGAAAATACAAGTTCTTCTTTTGATTAAACACCTATCAGCACTATATTACTTCTTATATTAGGACTAGATTAGAAATTTCAAGGGATTGCCTTAGAGATCAGCAATGAACATTATAAACTAAAGGGCTAAAAATGAATATACAGTCCAGTTTAAATTACATTACAATGATGCTGAAAAATAGATACATAGGAATTACAGCTTGACTATTGCTATACATTTTCCGGAAGAAAAGAAAACTAAATGAAAATTTCAACTGATTTACTGACTCGAACTCCTTAAAGGCCATACGTTTGAGCCTTCCTTTGTAATCTGTAGAACACCCCCATTAATTAGGTGTTATGCATCCATCAGAACCAAACTGACTATGAGGAGGTCAATTCTAATCCTGATAATGCTTATGCTTAACTATACTAAAGGGCAGAATTATTTATGCACTCTCTTGGAGTGAATATGACCATAAAAAAAAATCAAATTCAATTATAGAATGTCATTTTTTCACAACTTGGACCATCAGTCCATACCTATTCCTTGACTTGATCATTTAGGCATTTTATGAGAATAAATCTGATCATATTGAGGGATTCAGATTCTTTTCTCTAAGGAGCCTTTTAATTACCTACTTCATATCCGTAAAGGGTGATTTCAAGCACCCTAGGCTATTGTTTATACACTACCAAGGGGTGAATTTGACTATTAAGGGGGTATCAGATTCACTACCCTTTGATACTGTCTAATGACTCTATTATGACTTCATGGATATAGAATTAATCGCAGAAGCCTTTAAGATCTAACTCTACTGTTATAATCATACATAGATGAACCACCAGATTTTTGACAAGTAATCACAGATTCACCAGAAAGAAAGGCAACAGGTTTTATTCATTTTTTCTTGGATTGAATCTGACTATAAGAGGGAGTCTAATTTAAACCCAGAGATGCAACCTTGTTTGACATTTTTAACAACCATACTAGTACTTCAACCAGTATTCATTTGGACACTTTGACTGTTCTTGGCCTTTTTAGAGAATGAATCAGACTATACAAGGGTTCAGATTACTTACTCTACAGGCCTTCTTAACTACATGTTTATACCCTTTAAAGGGTGAATTTCAACCATTCATACTACTTTTGTGCACTATCATAGGGTGAATTTGACCATTGATGGGTCAAATTCATCTACCCTAGTGCTAATACTAACCTATCTAGAGACTTGCTTGTTCAATCTCTTTATTGACCAAAGAGACTCAATTGAAAGCATATTTCTGCAATCTTATGGAAGAAATCTGACCATAGAAGAGGTCAGATTCAACATCCTAATGCAAATTATTCCACTAATGGATTAACACAAAACTGACATCCAATGATACTCAATGTATTTTAACCAACTAAAAATCAAAAACAGAATAATTCTAAGGGTTTACATACACAACAAATATTCAGATTCCTTAACATCATATCAACTCAATGTTACCCCAGATTTGTAAACCAAGAACAAAGAGGAAGATTCAGCTTGACATAATCTCAAAACATAGCAAGAATCAAATAATTCATCATCAAACTAACAACAAATTCTGAGTATAACAACTTTATTTAAGGTTCATTGTTACATACCTCTTTTGGAAAAGAAAAAAAAGCAAAGAGACTTGACCAAATAAAGGTCAACTATGAACAATAATCAGCTAAAAGAAAGAGGGTTCAGCAGTACCAAACAGCAACCCAAAGAAAACCCAGTAGCCCAGCAAGAATTGATCCAGAAATCTTGAGTAAGAATGCTTAAAACTCCAAAAATCAGAGTCTAATGGAAAAGGAAACAAAAGTTGAGAACTAGACCATGTATTTATGAACTTGATTCCAAGGGAAATCAGATTTTTCTTTGTTTTTCTACTAATACTTTTTTTTTGAAATTTTTGTTCATGAATGGGAAATACTCTGATTTTTCTGTATTCTTTAAGGTGTTTTCAGCAGCTCCAGAGAGAGTCCAAAAAAAAAAAGAAGGTCCCTAATCCGTACAAAGAGGTCTATTTATAGGAGTCTTAAGGATAGGATATCCTTTAGTACATTCCCAACTCAAAAGGCTGAAAATAGTACATAAGGCAGTTGTCAACCTTATCCTTGGGATAGCTGCCCCCATTCTAGAACCTTCCTACCTATTAAAAGACCTTTTTATCCTTAAAATTATGATTTTCTAAGTCTAAATTACCTATTATACCCCTTGGAGTCCCTGAATTTACCATTGGGTAATGAGGGTTACTTGCTTGGGTTATCATTTAACTATTGTTAACTAACACTAGTTATGTCTCTTAGGTGACTTCTAGTTGTTCTTTAACCAAGGTTAGGTTAACTAATTAAAGGTTAATTGATTAAATGCCTAAAGATAATTTTCATACTAATTATCTATGTTTAAGTTAATTAAATAAAGTAGGTCAATCAATTTAATTCCATAATCTAAGCTAACTGACTTAGTTAAGTAATTCAATTTTATTACCTAAAATCAGAGGCTTAACCAATTATTAAGCTTAGGTTTAAATCAATTAATTAATCAGTTTAATTGGGCTTAATTAAGGTTAGCCAACTTAGTTTTCTTAACTTAGGTTAAATGATTTGTTTTAGTTAATCAAACCTAAACTAATTATCTTAAACAACAAAAAAAAAGAAAAAATTTCCAGTTAATTACTCAAGCGGCTACCTAATTTAGTTTTTAGGTTGAAGGAGTTGAAATTATTTAAATGTGAGACTAGGTGAATCATTTATTTTTTAGTCTTATTCAATTGCTTATCTTAGCGGCCAGTTCAAGCTTAACCAGTTAATTAGGCTCTTAGAGTTAGTCTTTTGATTAAACTATTAGTTTTCAAATGTATATTTAGTTAATCGAGTATAATTATCTCCTAATTACCTAATTAATAAGTACCTAATCGGTTGATTGGCTACCTTAAGGATTAATACAGTCAAGTAGAAAAGGAAGCAATTTTCAGAATAGTAGTCACATTAAGGGCAGAAACAGTTAAGTAAACTTGAAACCTAAAGAGACTTCATTAAACAACTAACTAACACGTACTGATTAATTTATACTAATCAATTAACATATACTAAAATTCATTATTAACAAAGAATCTTAGTCATTAATCGACAAACCGAATTAAACTAAACATGATAAAACTAGAACAGGGTTCAAAACTAATTAAGAGAAACAAGTAAAGGAAACAAAATCTAATCCTAATGATATCAAATGAATAGTGGCAGGTTTCTTTTGACAGAAAAAGGAAAAAGGCCGAAAAGGAATTACAACATATAGTTCTATTGTAAAACAATACTGTTAAGTTAAACATCTTGTTACTTTTGGTTCTTCTTATTCAACCAAGAACGGATTAAGAATAATTAGTCAACGAGCAAGATGAGAAAGGAGAAGAATAAAAAATAACCAAAAGAAAACAAATCAAATAAACTGAAATAGCCTAAAACAGTGATTGACATGAAATTTGGTTTTAATAACATGCAAAATAACAAGGAGGGGAAGAGAATACCTATTAAAGGGTTTGGTCGGAGAGAGTCAAATGGACGGACCTTGGCCGGATTCCGGAGCTTTTGAAAATGAGTCAAACCCACATGAATCAATTGCTCTTATCAAGAGCAACTGACTCGTGTAGGTCCGAATCGTTGAATCGTTCGAAGTCAACTGTTGTAGCATTTTAGGTTTTTCATATTCTTAGATCTGAAATCGGGTGATTTTGGGTGGAATTTTGGTGGAATAAATGACGGGAGGTAATTGAGGGAAGGGTGAGGATCATCTGGTTAAAAGTTAGGTTCGATTGGAGAAGTTCCGCCACCAGAGGCGATTTCTGGTCGGCGGAACCCTAGGGCGGCTAGGGTTTGGTCGAGACAGAAGAGAGAGAGACGGAGGGATGGGGGGCGACTAGGGTTTTGGGGTTTAATATTTTAATGAAATGAGGGGGGTGGTGAGTGTTTGGATAGTTTTACAGTGGGTGTGAGAGGGGTTCCCAGCCGTTTGATCTAACTCAATCAATGGCTGGGATTGATCCTTAATTAAACGATGTCGTTTGGGTAGTGTAGGGGAAGGTCAGGTGGGCTATGGGATTTGGGCTGGGTTGTTTGAGTGTATAGAGATAGGGATTGGGCCTGGGTATTTCTTGGCCCAGGTCCGATTTAATTCTCTTTTAAACTAATCTAAACTACTTAATTAATTTAAATTAACTTAAAACTCCAAAAAAATGTATTAATTAATTCTAACTCAGTCTAATTAGAGATTAATTGGTAAATAAATTAAGGGTGACAATTAATTTGACACTCATATATTTTAAAATAAAAAATCAATTTTCACAATTTGTTCGGAAAAATGACTAAATGTAGCAATTAGTTATTAAAACTACATTACATCAAATAATCATCATCCGTTTGTTATTTTATTCAATTAATTACAAATAATGAATATATAATTCCTTGATAGTAATGATGCGCCTAATTACGCAAATTAAAATAATTTTAAAGGATGAATTATGAATATGCAATGCAAAATAAATTCACAATTAACACTAAAATTCAACAAAAATTTGTGAAATTAATTTATTTTATTGAATTTTTTAGGAGTATATGGTTGGTGAAAAATCACATGCTCACAGCTGCCCCTCTTTGCTCGGAAACACGAAGAGTTTTCGGGCAAAGACAAAGTAAGCAGTCGTGAACGACTTTTACCCATTCGCATGCTCCATGTGAAGCGTTTTTGAAAAGTTTGACCGAACCCTGCTTCAGAGGTTGCCTACATATCCTTGGCTATAAAGGAATCAGGTCAGTGTAGTTCTGGAAGTTTTGATAGCTGGGACTACCGAGTAATTGTGATTTCACTGCGGTTGATGTTGTTACTGCTGTTGATCTCCTTATTACACCCAAGTACAAAACGAATGACTAACTAAAACCTATCAGCTGCTAAATTACAAGATTCCTATCTAGGACTTGGTCTTGAGTCTTGATCTTTTGCTGACTATGACCTGGATCCTGATGCTTGTTAGTCGCAGGTGCTGGTTTTGTCTTATCGTTCCTCGGATCAAAGCAGGATATACTGGACGGATGACTTCAATCTCGTCCTCAATAGTCCGCATCTTCCCCGTTTGTGCACTTTTTGGATTCAATCTTTTTTTGTTTTTGTTTTTTTTTTTGGATCGAAACTTCTTCTTTTCGTAGTCTTGAGTTCCAATGTCCTAGAAACGTAATCTGCACAATAATCAAAACAAACGAAAGAAATTTTCTACCCCAGTTTTCACTAGGAAAATTTCGTGAGTTATTGTAAGGAAATCTACACGATTTTGTTGTTGAAAACTATAAAAAAGAGGAGCAGTGCACCCGGAGTTATTATAGACTAGGAGTGGATACCCTATATCCCAAAGCAAGATCAACTAGGGGTTGGAGACCCTATGTTGCAAAATAAAATTAACGATGGATTGTATACCCTATGTTGGAAATGAAATAAATTAGGGAATGTATACCCTTAATTGGAAAAGAAAGCATCAACTAGGGAGTGTATACCCATGATTGGAAGAGAAATCATCAACCAGGGAGTGTGTACCCTTGATTGGCATCTACTACGGGAGTGTATACCCTTGATTGGAAAAGAAATCATCAACCAGGGAGTGTATACCCTTGATCGGAAAAGAAATCATCAACCAGGGAGCGCATACCCTTGATTGGAAAAGAAATCATCAACCAGGGAGTGTATACCCTTGATTGGAAAAGAAATCATCAACCAGGGAGTGTATACCCTTGATTGGCATCGACTACGGGAGTGTATACGCTGCGTCGGGAAAAGAAATCAACCAGGGAGTGTATACCCTTGATTGCAAAAGAAATAATCAACCAGGGAGTGTATACCCTTGATTGGCATCGACTACGGGAGTGTATACCCTGCGTCGGGAAAGGAAATCAACCAGGGAGTGTATACCATTGATCGGAAAAGAAATCATCAACCAGGGAGTGTATACCCTTGATTGGAAAATAAATCATCAACCAGGGAGTGTATACCCTTGATTGAAAAAGAAATCATCAACCAGGGACTGTATACCCTTGATTGGCATCGATTACGGGAGTGTATATCCTGCGTCGGGGAAAGGAAATCAACCAGGGAGTGTATACCCTTGATCGGAAAAGAAATCATCAACCAGTGAGCGTATACCCTTGATTGGAAAAGAAATCATCAACCAGGGAGTGTATACCCTTGATTGGAAAAGAAAACATCAATCAGGGAGTGTATACCCTTGATTGGCATCGACTACGGGAGTGTATACCCTGTATTGGGAAAATAAATCAACCAGGGAGTGTATACCCTTGATCGGAAAAGAAAACATCAACCAGGGAGTATATACCCTTGATTGGCATCGACTACGGGAGTGTATACCCTGCATCGGGAAAAGAAATCAATCAGGGAGTGTATACCCTTGATTGGAAAAGAAATCATCAACCAAGGAGTGTATACCCTTGATTGGCATCGACTACGGGAGCGTGTACACCCATGTCGGGAAAAGGTGTAGTTGGGGATTGGAGGCCTCATACTACTTTGCATGCGGGAAAAGATTTTTGGATGAAACTTCCCTTTCTTTGGAGTTAATGTTGTAGAGCTCCTTATATATCTTGCGCAATTCCTTTTGGTTTCACCTGCTTTTGCATGGTTTCTTTAGAGTTGCACCTATTTCAGATTTTCAAACAAAGAACAATTCGTTAGTTTGAAACGATGGTTGGTTTTGCGGCTTTGATTTTCAACTGCTTGATCTTAGTTCTCTTGATGAAGATCTCAACCACTTGCTTGCTTGTTTGCTGGGGATTGGGTTTCATCTTTCATCCCCGGGACCTTGGCTTTCCAGATCTTACCATGGCGACCGGTCACGTGGGACCCAACATTTTTGCTTGGCCTTTGTAGGCTTTTCATTTGCTTTTTCTTTTGGATTTCTAGGGTATCGGGGGGATTTTTGGCCCCTCAAATTCTGCTGCGATGGTTAGTCGTGTGGGACTTTACCTTTCCAACTTTATTTCACCTTTATTGGACTTTCACTTCTGACTTTTCTTCCAATTTTAACTTTAGGTCATTTGGAATACTTCGCTTTTTCAAGCCTTGCCAAGATAGTTAGCCACGCGGGGCTCAACGTTTCAACTTCACTCGCCTTTATAGGAACTTCAATTTGATTTTCTCCTTTCAAGGTTTTGAGTTTGAATCATCGGCCATTGTGGCCAGTCGGGATCGACTCGACGCCCCTGACGAGGCTGGGTGTCTTTTGCATATTGACCCATGTCAAATAAGAGCCCTGTAAATCAGTCTTGCCATATTTTCTTTGCCTTAGTTTCAGGACAGAGTTAGACCGAAAGTGATTCCAAAGAAAAAATAAACGACAGAATGGACAACGAATTTAAACAAGAGGTGTCCCTTTCGGGGAAAGGAAAGAAGGACTTATTTGGAGTGCATGCGGACTTCAATGAACATGACATACCCTTTGGACTGGATGCCTGATCCGTGTAAACCGTCCGACTCTCAGAAATTCATCACAACTATTACCTCGAGATTGAGAAACCTTGCCCCGGACTGCGTCCATGTCAGTGACCCAATATCCTTTTCGATCAATGGGGCTCTTTGCGGGTTTTCACCAACTAACCTCTCTCATTTCTCTTCTCACTATCGCCTTGTAGTGCTCTTTGCGAGTTTTCACTAGCAAGACTCTCTCATTTTTAATTTCTCTGCTTACCGTCGCCTCACAGTGCCCATGTGGGTTTTCACCGATAAGACTCTCTCATTTTGTTTCTCTCATTTGCTTGCACCAGATTCGGCACTGTATCCTCCAACTTTAAGCATGTTTACCAATTGATCGGAAGGACTTGAACAGGGTTTTGGTGAGAAGAATTTGTATTGAATTACAACTTTGGAACCTCTCCAGCGAAATTATCACCAAACATATTATAACATCCGCCCCAGCTTAAACTCTTGGGGAAATGTGGATTCTTTTTATTTCGGTGTGACTGAACCCCAGGGAGAGGCTGCCTACGTATCCTTTCGGAATCAAGTCGAACGTAGTTCAGGGAACTTTTGTTTTTGTTTCCGTTTTTTATTTTGATTTTTTTTCCTTTTCTTTTCTTTTTTTTTTTTTTCATTTCATCATTTTTTGTTTCTTTTTTTTTTCAACACTTCTTTTTTGTTTTCCAATAACAACTTCGAGTTTCAAAGAGAGTAATCAAAGAAGAGTAACCGGCTCAAAGGGTTTGCAAAAGGGTTAATGGTGTTTGGGTAGCGAGAATGAAAGCCTTCGTCATCCCAACCGGACAACATTTGAAAATATATGGAGGATCAAACATAGTACCTTTTGACGGCATTTGCATTGACAGCCGTTTCGGGGTCATTTCCTTCGATGTCCACCAGGTATAACGCACCTTTTGGTACAATTTCCTTATGATGTATGGACCTTTCCAGTTTGGGACGAATTTTCCTTTCGCTTATTCGTGGTGCGGGAGGATACGTCTTAAAACGAGTTGCCCCACTTCCAAGTTCCTAGGCCGCACTTTCTTGTTGTAAGCGCTAGCCATTCTTTGCTGGTATAATTGCCCGTGGCACACTGCGGCCATCCTTTTCTAATCAATCAAAGTTAATTGCTCCAGTCGAGTCTTGACCCACTCATTGTCCTCAATTTCTGCTTCGACAATAATCCGAAGGGAAGGAATTTCGACTTCGACGGGTATTACGGCTTCAGTTCCATAAACCAATAGGTAAGAGGTAGCTCTAACTGATGTGCGCACGGTTGTATGATATCCCAACAATGCAAAAGGCAGCTTTTCGTGCCATTTCCTGGATGTTTGAATAATTTTCCTGAGAATTTTCTTAATGTTTTTGTTTGTTGCTTTAACGGTGCCATTGGCTTTGGGCCGGTAAGGGGTCGAATTGTGGTGTGTGATTTGGAAATGTTCACACACCTCCTCATCAAGTTACTGTTCAGATTCGTTGCATTGTCGGTAATGATAGTTTTTGGGATACCAAAACGAAAGATGATATTAGCATGCATGAAATCCACCACCATTTTCTTAGTGACAGCTTTGAACGTGACGTCCTCGACCCATTTTGTAAAATAGTCGATAGCAACCAAAATGAATATGTGCCCATTTGAGGCCCTTGGCTCGATTGGCCCAATGACATCTATTCCCCAGGCAACAAATGGCCAGGGTGCCGACATAGGATGCAGTTCTGATGGTGATGCATGGATTAAGTCGCCATGTATTTGACACTTATGGCACTTTCGGACGAAACCGAAACCATCTCTCTCCATGGTCATCCAATAATATCCAGCCCTCAAGATTTTCTTTGCGAGGACGTACCCATTCATGTGGGTACCATATACTCCTGAATGGACCTCACTCATGATCCTTTTGGCTTCTTCGGCATCTACACATCTTAACAGATTTAGATCGAGGGTCCTTTTATACAGTACTTCTCCACTTAGGATGAAACTGCTGGCGAGCCTTCGGATGGTTCTCTTTTGGTCTCCGTTGGCCTGCTCTGGATATTCTCTTGTCTTCAAAAATCTTTTAATATCATGATACCATGCTTGGACATCGGGTTCTACTTCGACCGTGTTGCAATATCCATGCCTTTCCTTGATTTGGATCTCCGATGGGTCTATGCGAACATTACCCGGATAGGGAAGCATTGCAGCTAGGGTGGCCAGCGCATCGGCTAACTCATTGTGGCACCGAGGAATATATCTGAACTCGACGGCTTTGAATCGCTTACTAAGATTCTCCACATGCTCTCTATAGGGAAGGAGTTTAACATCTCGAGTTTCCCACTCTCCCTGAGCCTGCTTAATGATCAAATCGGAGTCCGCCATGATCAACAAGTCTTCTACATCCATGTCAATGGCCATGTCATGCCCATTATACAAGCTTCATATTCAGCAGTATTGTTTGTGCAGAAGAAATGGAGGCGAGTCGTGGCAGGGTAGTGTTGTCCTGTGGGTGAAATCAAGATTGCCCCTATCCCAATACCTTTCGCATTGGTTGCTCCCTCGAAGAACATTTTCCAGGTGTCAGTGCCTTCCGAAATTACTTCAACGGAATTGATTCCTTCATCCCCAAAATAAGTGCTTAAGGGTTGGTATTCATCATCAATTGGATTTTCAGCTAGATGATCAGCCATTGCTTGAGCTTTCATAGATGTGCGAGTGACATGGACAATATCGAATTCTGTGAGCAAGATTTTCCATTTTGCTAATCTCCTGGTAGGCATTGGCTTTTGGAATATGTACTTCAAAAGATCCAGCCTCGTGATGAGGTAGGTTGTATAAGCCAATAAATAATGTCGGAGCTTCTCAGCAACCCAAGTTAGAGCGTAGCAAGTCCTTTCTAACTGATAATACTTGGCCCCATAGCTTGTGAACTTCTTGCTTAAGTAATAAATGGCCTGATCTTTCTTCCCGGTTGCATCGTGTTGCCCGAGAACACACCCAAAGGAATTTTCTAGCACCGTCAGGTATAGGAACAGAGGTCTCCCCAGTTCTGGTGGGACTAACACTGTAGGATTTGGCAGATATTCTTTGATCTTGTCGAAAGCATCCTAGCACTCGTCTGTCCATTTGATGGCTGCATCTTTTTTCAACAGCTTGAATATAGGATCGCATGTGGAGGTCAACTGAGCGATGAACCTGCTGATGTAATTCAACCTACCCAACAGACTCATGACTTCCTTTGGTTCTTGGGGGTGAGAGACCCCCAATAGATTTTATCTTTGTCGGGTCCAGCTCAATTCCCCGTTGACTGACTATAAATCCCAGTAATTTTCCGGATGGAACTCTGAAAGCGCATTTGGGTGGGTTTAATTTCAAATCATATTTGCGCACACGTCTGAAGAATTTCCTCAAATGATGCACATGGTCACTTTGGGTTCGGGATTTTATGATCACATAATCCACGTACACCTCGATCTTTTGATGCATCATGTCGTGGAATATGTCATGGACCTCATATAAGTTGCCCTAGAATTCTTTAAACCAAATGGCATGACCCGGTAACAGTATGTTCCCCAGGGTGTAGTGAAGGATGTCTTTTCTGCATCCTCTTCATCCATCAACACCTGGTGATATTCGGCATAGCAATCGGCAAAAGACTGTACCTCATGTTTGGCACAACTGTCAACTAGGATATGTATGTTTGGTAGTGGAAAATTATATTTGGGACTTGCTTTATTCAGATCTCGGTAGTCGACACATACTCGGACCTTTCCGTCCTTTTTAGGCACCGGAACCACATTGGCCAGCCAGGTGGTGTATTGGACCACTCGGATTACTCCAGCCTTTAGGTGTTTAGCGACCTCTTCTTTGATCTTGTCACTCATGTCCGTTTTAAATTTCCTCTGCTTTTGTTGGACAGGTGGATGATCAGGGTAGGTTGGCAATTTGTGTACCACCAAGTCCATACTTACTCCGGGCATGTCGTCGTAGGACCAAGCAAACACGTCTTTAAATTCAAATAGGAGTTGAATCAGGGTGTCCCTAGTCTTTTCATCCGTGTGGACGCTTATCATGGTTTCTCGAATCTCTTCTTCATTGCCCAAGTTAACGGGTTCCGTTTCGTTTAAGTTTGGCTTAGGCTTATTCTCGAATTGTTCCAATTCTCGATTTATTTCCCTAAAAGCCTCTTCTTCGTCATATTTCGGTTCTTGATTCATTATTTCGAGGTTAGACGGCGTACTAAAATCAGAACATGAAGTCCGCAAGCATGTCATGTTTTTAAAGGCCGCATTATTAGGACTGAAAAAATAAGAAAAGTAAACAAAAATCAGAAAGAATAATAGATGATGAAATTTTGATTTCATTTCATGGAATTTGAACATAGGAGGGTTTACATCGGAATTTAAAAGGCAAGTAATTAAAGACACTTGAGTTACACCCTAAAATAACTCATAGTGCAGGAAGGATGGCAAAAGCTGAACTACCGGAACTCCCGCCTGACGGGGAATGGAGTAGCCTTCCAGTTTTGCAAGTTGGCGGCAGGCCCCATATACTGCACTTCGGCAGTGCTGGAGCCTTATCCCGGTTGGACCATATGGGCCTCATACAACATCTGCCTCATTGCTCCGCATATTTCTTCGATTTCTTCGGTCGTGAAAGCCTCTTCCTCCATGTATTTTGGCTTGACAAATGATGCGGTGATGTGTAGGATCGGCTGAGTCAATACCCAACCATTTTTCTTACGTTGTTCAGCCTATTGTTCATCGTCGGGAGTAGATTGAAACCCTATTCCAAAGAACTTTTTATTGGTAGGCAAAGTGACGGGTTCTTTAATGCCTTGCAAGGACACCCCGAGCCCTTTTCCAGGTATGTACCCATGTTTAATCATGTCGTTGGCGACCATAATTGATGTGTTTGATAGGAAGGTTTGAGGGCACGGGGTTCCTTCCTCATGCTGGTCCACAACCACAATCTCGAAAGCCTGGTAGACTATGTGATCGCTGCCCTCTCTTGCTTCCAGGCATGGGGATGATGGGTCCCTGTAAATAGATTGCTCGTCTTCCCCATGGACCACAATTTCCTGGTCCTCATATTCGAACTTAACCATCTGGTGGAGAGCAGATGGCACTGCCCCTGCTGCATGGATCCAAGGCCTTCCCAGGAGATAATTGTAGGAAGTATCCATATCCATGACCTGGAATGTCACTTCAAAATCTACAGGGCCGATTGTCAAGACCAAATATATCTCCCCGATCGTGTCTCTCTTGATACCATCGAATGCACGGACGCACACATTGTTGGGAATAATTCTCTCAGTCCCGATCTCCATTCTTTGTAGGGTCGAGAGAGGGCAAATATCAACCCCAGATCCGTCGTCTATCATAACCCTTTTCACATAGTAACCTTCACATTTAACAATTAAGTGGAGAGCTTTGTTGTGGGCAGCACCTTCCGGGGGCAAGTCATTCTTGCTAAATGAGATCCGGTTGACTTTAAAAAATCGTTCTGCCATTCTTTCCATTTTCTCAAATGTGGTGTTGGCCGGAACGTATGCTTTGTTAAGGGTTTTGATCAGGATTTTCTGATGTTCGTTTGAATTTACTAGCAAGGATAGAAGTGAGACCTGAGTGGGGGACTTTCTGAGCTCCTCAATTACGGCGTATTCAGCGGTTTTCATATTTTTAAAGAATTCTTCTGCCTCTCCGGCGCTAATCGGTCTTTTAGGCGGAAAGCATTTTAGCTTGCTTTTGTTCAGTTCTTCCAAGTCGAGGTATTTCTCTGATGAGTTTATATCGCCTGTTTCCCTCGTAATTTCTTTCCCTTTGTACGTCACCACCGTCCTGTGGTAATTACAGGGGACGGCAGTAGTATTCTTCATGGGAGTTTGCGACGTGCGGCTAATAACCACGGGCTCATTCAGCCTTGGTGAAATTATTTTCCCCCGCGCCACATACGTTCCTTTCGGCACGTACATTTTTGGGCCGTTCATTATTGCCTTGTTGAATTGTAACCTTCTGGGAGGGCTCAACACACTTTGTTCCTTCATGGGTGCCTTGGGGATGTGAAGGACAGCATCTTTATAGGGTCCCCTATTTGTTTCAGTCTCAGCCTTCTCCGTGACCTGAGGGACGGGTTACTCTTCTTCATCTCCTTGAATGGTTTGGGTGCCGCCTTGGACTTTCTTTCCACATCTACGATGGCGATGATGGCCTTTAGAGCTGGATCAAAATCCTGGTCCTCGCAAATCATGCTGATGAGGGGCCCATGATTGTGAGTGGGCGGTGGATTGTTCGTCACATTGGGAGCTTCTTCATCCCTTAACACCACTTTATTTTGTTCTATAAGTCTTTCCACGGCTCTTTTGGGGGTCCAAGACTCCTCCGTGTCATGCCCTCCTGCTCCGTAATGGTAGGCACAATTGGTTCCCGGCTTGTATGATGTTGATGCTGGGTTTTGCCTGGTCGGAGGTACGGGTTGTAGAAGCCCCATCTGGACTAATTTTGGGAAGATGCTTGAATACGGCTCCCGATAGGAGTGAAGTTGGGTCTCCTTGGTGGTTACCGGGGGTAGGTGTTGTACGGGTAGTTTTAGGGAGGGCGTGGATTATGTGGAGCTGGGGGAGGATGGTTGTTTCTAGGAGGTGGAGCTCTATTCTGATTGTATCGTTGTTGCAGCCTAGGATGTGGCTGAGCGTTCATTACTACATAGGGAAGAGGGGGCATAGCATAAGCTGCGTCTTGGTGAGGATAGTAATGTTGGGAAGCTTTGGGAAATGGACATGGGTATTGTCGAGGCTTCCTAACATCGGAAACCATCATGGCTCCTTCTTCTTTCTTTTTTCTATTGGCTGCACTCCCGGATCCGCTTTGGATGGCCTGAGAGGTTGCTGTTATGGAAGATTGGCTCAGGATACGACCAGTTTTTAGACCATTCTCCACCATTTCTCCAATTTTGATTGCTTCCGCAAATGGTTTACCCATGGAGGATATCATATTTTGGAAGTAATCAGCTTCCTGTGCTTGTAGAAAGACACTGACCATTTCAACCTCATCCATTGGAGGTTTGACCCTGGAGGCCTGCTCGCGCCATTTGATGGCGTACTCTTTGAAACTCTCTGAGGGTTTCTTTTTGAGATTGGATAGTGAGTTCCTATCGGGAGCGATGTCCACATTGTATTGGAATTTCCGGACAAAGTCCCGTGCCAGGTCATCCCATATGTGCCAGCGGGATATATCCTGGTCCATGTACCATTCTGATGCCATTCCCGTCAAGCTTTCTCCAAAATATGCCATGAGAAGTTCCTTTTTCCCATCTGCTCCCCAGAGCTGGTTGCAGTACCTTTTCAGATAAGCTATGGGGTCCCCATGTCCGTCATATTTTTCGAACTTGGGGTTTTAAACCCAAGAGGCAAGTGGACATGCGAGGAACATGCACAGATCTGCATAGGAGACGTTTTTCTGCCCGCTCAGCCCCTGTATATTCTTGAGGCTCTGCTCAATACTCTTCATTTTCCGGGCCATTTCTTTGTGCTCGGGGCTTTTCTTATCTTGTCCCAAAGTGACCTCAGACTGAGTATGTTGGGGGTATGCATTGGGAGCAACATGAGTGGTATCCAGATGGACGGACGGTGTTTGGAATGTGAATGATGGCAGCTCGAAACTTGGCCCAGAGATAGTTGGTGGAAACGTGGCGGAGATTGGTGGTGCGGTGAAGATGTTGGAAGACACACCAGAAAACAAGGCCTGGGGGCGAACCTCAGAAGGCCTTCCGGCAAAGTGAGCCGACATAGTTGGATATCCAAACGGCGTGGCTGGGTAGCTTATGGGGATGTTGGATGTCCCTCCTGCCCTGGGAATTATCTCTGGGAAACCCGGGATAGTACTGGGTGGTTCCCTACCATTGGACCATGCGTCCCACATTTCCAGCATGCGGTAACGCAGAGTCCTGTTTCTTCAGCTGTTGCTGATTCAGATGTTGGGATGGCCGGATCTAGGTCTTCCACGGAAGAGTTGACGATTGGAAAGTGACTTTCAGACATCATTTCTATGCTCCCTTTTGATCTACTGAAGTAAGGATGGGAAGCCAGGTTACCGCAAAAACCTAAAAATACCTTTAAGATCGAACCAACAAAATGTTAGGTTGAAACATTTATCACATAGGCAATCACACGTTTGGGGTATGCAATGCACCTGAGCAATTTAAATGCTTTTCTATATGTTTTTGCAACAGTTGTGTACTTCATCCCGGCTTTATTTCTCAATTTTTCCCTTTTTATCATTCTTGCCCTTCCTTTGTGATTGTTTCCCTCTTTTATTCCTCGCTCGGTTTCTTTTCTTATGGTTATGATCGAATCCTATGTGGATTGCCTACGTATCACGGCGCCGCGTGAATTAGATCATCACGTAGTTCATGCAATAAATACCAAAGGACATAAACATTTTCGAATTTTCATTCATTAGGAAAAAAAAATTCAGCTTTCATTCATTACAAAGACTCCGACATATTTTCTTTGGAATTTTAAAGAAATTACAAAGGCTTAAAGTAGACTCAAACAAGAAAATGAAATACAGACTCGAAAAGGACATCAAGAATACATAAGTGCCTCTACTGCTCCAGGGGGCCGCGGGACGTCATTCGGTCTTTCCAAGGGCCTACGTACCAAACCTTGTTGGAGGCGGTGCAGGTCGTCCATTATCTTGTAGACGAATATCATTACTTCTGAGAAGAAGGTAGTCTGAGTCATATCTTCACACTCTTGGCATTTTGTGGCAATATAATCTGCAATTTCTCTGACCCTCTGCCTGATAACGCCCTGTTCCTAGAGTAAGCGCCCGATCTGTTGAGACCTAGCCTCTAGAACCTGGGCGTCCTTATGATTCTTTTCTTGCAATTGTTGCAAGCCTTCCTCCAACTGAGCCATCATGGTATAGCATTGTTCCCTCTCTGCCTTGAACCTTTTTGCCTGTTTGGCCATTTTGTTCTCGAGGATAGCCAGCTTTTTCTTCAAGCCTATGACTTCTTGGTCATATTTCCTTTTTAGTCTCTGGACAAACTATGCTCTTTCCTCTGCACTTCTTGTTAATCTTTCCCGAATTCCGGCCAGTTCTTCTTCAGCTTTGTCTAGATCATTCCCATAGCTGCACACTTTATGCCTCAGACTGTTGATAAGCCTTTCATCAGTTCTGCTTCTCTCTGGGTTCTCAGCAGCTGTCTTTAATTCCTGTATCTGGGACCGGAGAACTTCATTTTCTTGGGTTAACCTATTTTTCTCCCCTTCAATTGTGGCAGTATGTAGAATGTTTTCAAATTTGATTTCCCTGACCTGGGCTTCCAACTTGCTTATGGTAGTTTGGTAGCTATTTTCCTTTTCTAACCAAGCCCAGTGCTCTTGTGTTTGCTCGGTGAATTGTTGTACGTGGGGTCTCTTTGTGGGTCGTCCTTGCTCTTGATGCTCTCAGCCTCTTATGCCATACCAAGAAGTGTAGGGGGCTCCACTTCCCCTTTAGATAAATTTCTCACCCGAGTTTGAGGTTCTAAAAACCTGCACTCATTCCAGATTTGATGGACCCTGCCTTTAGGAAATGCAACTCTCGGGCATAAATCAATGGCTTGTTGGCTTAAGTATTCGTCATAGGGAACACCATGTTGTCTCCCAACTGGCGTAAGACCCGGTGTGGGGCATATGGTTGAATGCTTCGCAGGCCCATTAACAGGAGATAGAAAACCTCAGCAGACATACNCAGAGGTGCTCGATCAACCAGATTTGTAGAAGTAGGTTGCACCCCTCAAAGAACTTTCCCCCAGATTAGAAAATTGTCAGAGCACGGTAAATCTCGGCTAAGACCATCGGTATAAGTGTGCCATTGGATTTTTTTATCATGAAATCTGCCATTCCCACAATCCCGATATATATATGCATCCGTCACTTCTTGGGCAAATCAAGGTGCCCAAGAATGCTACCAAAAAATCTAGCCCCCGGCGGGCTTCCCATTTAGCCTGATCTTTGTGAGTTAAACCAGTGTTGTTAGCCTCATAACCCTGGGGATCTCCATAACTTTTGTAAAGAAAACAGAAAGTGCAGAAACCTTCGGACAGGTGTGGGTCTTGGACGTCCCGACTAATGTTCAACAGATCCAAAAACTTATGTGGAGTCACCGCCCTAGATGCCATTGGGTACCGACTTCTAAGATTGTCATTGAGACCAGCATACCCTGTTATTTCCTCTAGCGTGGGCGTCAATTCAAAGTCTGAAAAGTTGAACACGTTGTGGGCGGGATCCCAAAACGGTAGAGCCTCGATGACGTCCAACCTCGGCTTGATTTTTAGAAGACCAGTAAGTCCGCCTAAAGCTTTCATAATAGACTTTCTACTAGTTTCCCCCAAGTCGCTCCACCACATATGGAGTCCTAGAGGGATTTCCTCGACTGCCCTGAAGGGAATGTTTTCAATTGTATTCATCCTGCACATTCGTTTTTGATTAAAACCACAAAAATTTTGAAAAGTGTTATTTTGTTTCTTTTTTGCACAGGGTTTTGTATGGAACATATTTATGAATACGGTCCTTCGATACTTAGGAAGTTTTTAAGGCTGTGTTTGCAAATTGGGTCGGAATTTAAAGACAAACCACAGGTGGCCACTTTTGCAAAAACGACCTTCCAGTGCCCCACTTGGGAAATCAGATTATAATGGCGTTACCTAATTTTATTTAGGACTATATCCTTTGATTTTGAAAAATAGAGTTGGACCCGATGAGGGTTGCCTACGTATCCCACACCGGTGAGAATCAAACAATGCGTAGTTCGGAAAAATCTTGACTGATTAAACATATACACCCACTCATTCTGTTTTGGAATATTATTTTTCAGAAATTTTGGCAGAGTTTCGGGATAAATACGAGGATTTTCAAAACAAGGTGAATTTTCTATTCTACCTCACTCTTGGTATTTCTGTTCATTTTTTTTATTATTTTAGCCGGTCAATACACAAGCTGAAACAAATAAATGCATATGTAGCAGGTAAGATGCATCAGGGTAGTCTTTTATTTTTGGGTACACCTATCCTAGACGGACCCAACCCCTGTGTTGAGTCTCCAAAGTCAAATGCACGTGATGCAAATAATCATTCCTACTAGGGATCCGGCATGAGGCTATGTTATACTAAGTTTAAATCCTGGGGTTTTGTTCTAGACCAGGCTTAGCCGAGCGGACAACTCGAGTCGGGGGGGAGGGGGGCAGCGTACCGGGAATACAGAAGCTTCACCGGTTTTGCAACTTGTCCGTACCTCGTTCTAAAATTTGGATATGACTCTAACAGAAAAGAAGTCACACGAAGTGCACACGTCCCAGATAATTTAGAAGACTCAGAGATAAAAAGGGTTTCGGCACAATTTATATGCAGTTCAGACAATATCAAAGCGGTAAAAAGCAGCAATTAGCACATTAGGTTTAAACACGTAAAATCAGATAATGAAAGCCAAATATAACAGCTATTCTAAGCTCGAATTCTTGAACCCTAAACCAGAGATTCTGGGTTCGATCCCCAGCAGAGTCACCAGAGCTGTCACACCTCCTTTTTTCACCCCCAGATTAATGAAGGGGTAATAAGGGAGTTTTTCCACTTTAAGTGACATTATTCGAATTTGGGATTTATTTATTAATCAGATTCGCCACCCAAATTTTTTGACGATGTTTCGAGACACCGTTTTATTTAAAAATCCCAAATCGAGGAAATTTTGACTCTGTTTTAATTTGTCTGCGACCAGAAACCCGAGTAAGGAATTCTGTTAATCCGGGAGAAGGTGTTAGGCATTCCCGAGTTTCGTGGTTCTAGCACGGTCGCTTAACTATTGATATTTGGCCTAATTATTTGATTACTTACGTATTTTAAACCTATTGTGCTTTTTAGCCTTTTTAAAACTTTTAGCCACTTTTAATATTTATAGATTAATCTTGGAATAAGTCACGATGGCATGCATTTATTTGTTTTTGGATACATTATAACTACGCCACATGAAATGCGCCCGCAATTACAACGTGTGATTTTTATTATAGTTTGAAGACGGAGACATGAGTTGTCGCACCCGAGTGTAGATTATGTGGTCAAGACTATGGTCATGACGGTTTTATAGTGCCTATTCGAGGGATTGTTTCTATCATTCTTTATGTTTTCTATTTTTTCAGAAGAGCGCTTTAGTTTTGAGATCGATTAGGATGTTTATGGATTTGTCTTAAACAAGTTACGATGGGGTACACTTGTTGTTTTTTAGAACATGGCAAAAACGTCACATGAAATGCACCCGTGATTTCTATGTGCATTTTTATTAGTTGTTTAGAGTTAAGGGTCGGGGGCATGAGTTGCCACTCCCGAGTGTAATTTATTGTAATTTTGAGGTAATGATCAATTTTGTCAAGTTTCAAAGTAAAGGTATTCATTCTACCTAAGGATTACCTAAAATAATGTTCAAAAGCCTAAAGGTAACATGTTTTGGGCTATGGCCCTATTTTAGCCCAATTTTATTATTTAACTCTTTGGCCAATCCCAATTGTGACTAATTTTTTTGCAAGAGGACTACTATTTAGGGAATTCGGTTCTCCATCAGATCTTAAAGGTTTTTGCATTCTAATATGCTAAATGGTATCAAATATGTTCATTAAGAAACACATCATATATACACAAACATACAAAAACACATTATCTACTGATTTTCTGCTTTGAATTTGTAAGCTAGAATCACTTTATTTCCTGGGACTTTGTAATTTCTGAAATAACCTAAACACAGGCAGATTTATTAATAATAACCTAGTCCCGTGTTTCTAAAACCAGAACGTATTCGAAGTGTTCCCATGCTGATTTTCAGAAGACATTTTCGAGATATGAAATGAACTGGAAATAATATTACTAATTTTTACTTGTATTGAAAACAACTGATTTTTGAAATGAATGCTTATAAAAAAATCCAGTAAATATTCATTCAAAGTTTCATGCAGGTTGATTTAAGAAAACACAAGTTCTTCTTTTGATTAAACACCTATCAGCACTGTATTACTTCTTATATTACTAAATTAGAAATTCCAAGGGATTGCCTTAGAGATCAGCAATGAACATTATAAACTAAAGGGCTAAAAAATGAATATACAGTCCAGTTTAAATTACATTACAATGATGCTAAAAAATAGATACATAGGAATTACAGCTTGACTATTGCTATAAATTTTCCGGAAGAAAAGAAAACTAAATGAAAATTTCAACTGATTTACTGACTCGAACTCCTTAAAGGCCATACGTTTGAGCCTTCCTTTGTAATCTGTAGAACACCCCCATTAATTAGGTGTTATGCATCCATCAGAACCAAACTGACTATGAGGAGGTCAATTCTAATCCTGATAATGCTTATGCTTAACTATACTAAAGGGCAGAATCATTTATGAACTCTCTTGGAGTGAATATGACCATAAAAAAAATCAAATTCAATTATAGAATGTCATTTTTTCATACCTTGGACCATCAGTCCATACTTATTCCTTGACTTGATCATTTAGGCATTTTATGAGAATAAATCTGATCATATTGAGGGATTCAGATTCTTTTCTCTAAGGAGCCTTTTAATTACCTACTTCATATCCGTAAAGGGTGATTTCAAGCACCCTAGGCTATTGTTTATACACTACCAAGGGGTGAATTTGACTATTAAGGGGGTGTCAGATTCACTACCCTTTGATACTATCTAATGACTCTATTATGACTTCATGGATATAGAATTAATCGCAGAAGCCTTTAAGATCTAACTCTACTATTATAATCATACATAGATGAACCACCAGATTTTTGACAAGTAATCACAGATTCACCAGAAAGAAAGGCAACAGGTTTTATTCATTTTTTCTTGGATTGAATCTGACTATAAGAGGGAGTCTAATTTAAACCCAGAGATGCAACCTTGTTTGACATTTTTAACAACCATACTAGTACTTCAACCAGTATTCATTTGGACACTTTGACTGTTCTTGGCCTTTTTAGAGAATGAATCAGACTATACAAGGGTTCAGATTACTTACTCTACAGGCCTTCTTAACTACATGTTTATACCCTTTAAAGGGTGAATTTCAACCATTCATACTACTTTTGTGCACTATCATAGGGTGAATTTGACCATTGATGGGTCAAATTCATCTACCCTAGTGCTAATACTAACCTATCTAGAGACTTGCTTGTTCAATCTCTTTATTGACCAAAGAGACTCAATTGAAAGCATATTTCTGCAATCTTATGGAAGAAATCTGACCATAGAAGAGGTCAGATTCAACATCCTAATGCAAATTATTCCACTAATGAATTAACACAAAACTGACATCCAATGATACTCAATGTATTTTAACCAACTAAAAATCAAAAACAGAATAATTCTAAGGGTTTACATACACAACAAATATTCAGATTCCTTAACATCATATCACTCAATATTACCCCGGATTTGTAAACCAAAAACAAAGAGGAAGATTCAGCTTGACATTATCTCAAAACATAGCAAGAATCAAACATTTCATCATCAAACTAACAATAAATTCTGAGTATAACAACTCCATTTAAGGTTCACTGTTACATAGCTCTTTTGAAGAAAAAAACAGCAAAGAGACTTGACCAAATAAAGGTCAAGTATGAACAATAACCAGCTAAAAGAAAGAGGGTTCAGCAGCAGCAAACAGCAACCCAAAGAAAACTCAGTAGCCCAGCAAGAATTGATCCAGAGATCTTGAGTAAGAATGTTTAAAACTCCCAAAATTAGAGTCTAAAGGAAAAGGAAACAGAAGCTGAGAACTAGACCATGTATTTATGAACTTGATTCCAAGAGAAATCAGATTTTTCTTTGTTTTTCTACTAATACTTTTTTTTGAAATTTTTTGTTTATGAATGGAAAATACTCTGATTTCTATATATTCTTTAAGGTGTTTTCAGCAGCTCCAGAGAGAGTCCAAAAAAGAAAAAGAAGGTCCCTAATCCGTACAAAGAGGGTCTATTTATAGGAGTCTTAAGGATAGGATATCCTTTAGTACATTCCCAACCCAAAAGGCTGAAAATAGTACATAGGGCAGCTGTCAACCTTATCCTTGGGACAGCTGTCCCCATTCTAGAACCTTCCTACCTATTAAAAGACCCTTTTATCCTTATAATTCTGATTTCCTAAGTCTAAATTACCTATTGTACCCCTTGGAGTCCCTGAATTTACCATTGGGTAATCAGGTTACTTGCTTGGGTTATCATTTAACTCTAGTTAACTAACACTAGTTATGTCCCTTACGTGACTTTTAGTTGTTCTTTAACCAAGGTGAGGTTAACTAATTAAAGGTTAATTGATTAAATTCCTAAAGATAGTTTTCATACTAATTATCTATGTTTAAGTTAATTAAATAAGTAGGTCAATCAATTGAATTCCTTAATTTAAGCTAACTAACTTAGTTAAGTTAATTCAATTTGATTACCTAAAATCATAGGCTTAACCAATTATTAAGCTTAGGTTTAAATCAATTAATTAATCAGTTTAATTGGGATTAATTAAGGTTAGTCAACTTAGTTTTCTTAACTTAGATTAAATGATTTGTTTTAGTTAATCAAACCTAAACTAATTATCTTAAACAACAACAAAAAAAAAGAAAATTTTTCTAGTTAATTACTCAAGAGGCTACCTAAGTTAGTTTTTAGGTTGAAGGAGTTGAAATTATTTAAATGTGAGACGAGGTGAATCATTTGTTTTCTAGACTTCGTCAATTGCTTATCTTAGCTGCCAGTTCAAGCTTAACCAGTTAATTAGGCTCTTAGAGTTAGTCTTTTAATTAAACTATTAGTTTTCAAAGGTATATTTAGTTAATCGAGTATAATTATCTCCTAATTACCTAATTAATAAGTACCTAATCGGTTGATTGGCTACCTTAATGATTAATACAGTCAAGTAGAAAAGGAAGCAATTTTCATAATAGTAGTCACATTAAGGGCAGAAACCGTTAAGTAAACCTGAAACCTAAAGCGACTTCATTAAACAACTAACTAACACGTATTGATTAATTTATACTAATCAATTAACATATACTAAAAGGCATTATTAACAAAGAATCTTAGTCATTAATCGACAAACCGAATTAAACTAAACATGAAAAAACTAGAACAGGGTTCAAAACTAATTAAGATAAACAAGTAAAGGAAACAGAATCTAATCCTAATAATATCAAACGAATAACAGGAAAAAAAAAAGGCCGAAAAGGAATTACAACATATAGTTCTATTGTAAAACGATATTGTTAAGTTAAACATCTTGTTGCTTTTGGTTCTTCTTAGTCAACCAAGAACAGATTAAGAATAATTAGTCAACGAGCAAGAAGAGAAAGGAGAAGAAAGAAAAAAAGAACCAAAAGAAAACAAATCAAATAAACTGAAATAGCCTAAAACAGTGATTGACATGAGATTTGGTTTTAATAACATGCAAAATAACAAGGAGGTAAAGAGAATTCCCATTAAAGGGTTTGGCCGGAGAGAGTGAAACGGCCGGACCTTGGCCGGAATCTGGAGGGTTTGAAAATGAGTCAAACCCACATGAATCAATTGCTCTTATCAAGAGCAACTGACTCATGTAGGTCCGAATCGTTGAATCGTTCGAAGTCGACTGTTGTAGCATTTTAGGTTTTTCAGATTCTTAGATCTGAAATCGGGTGATTTTGGGTGGGATTTTGGTAGAATCAATGACGGGAGGTGATTGAGGGAAGGGTGAGAATCGTCTGCTTAAGTTTTTGAGAGAGTGTGAGAGTTCGAGCCTGTCTAACATGGGAGGGAGAAGGGGATTAAATAGCACGGAATTAAGAAGAAAAATAAGGGAACAAATCAATCATACACAAATAAGAAATGAAAATAATTCCCAGAACCAATTGAAGTCGGGGTTCAATCAATTAGCAGTCATAACAGCGTGTAATTAGGCGAGTACCACTCAAAATAAGGAAAGTATCAATTAACAGGCAGTCTCAAAGCAAATAAGGTAAGTAAATAATGGAAGCACGGTAGGTTGAATGTAAATAAGGAAAATATCAACATCATACGAGAAAGGAAAGAGTAAACGAAAATCAGTAGAAGATTTCAAACCCTAGAATCGGCAGTAAAAAATAAGGTACATAAGGTAGACAAGAGGATGTTCAAAAGGAGAACCATAAAATCGGTACAAATATCACATAATGAACCTAGATATGAGTCTTATTCAAAAACAGAATCGACCTATATTTGATTCAACTAAGATCTAGAAGAAAAAATAAATTTAGGTTAGGTACGAAACAGTGGAAGATATGAAAATATTCGTACTCACATAGATTAGGATGAACCCAGACGGAAATAACCAACATATAAGAGATTTTGAACCAGATCTAGTTCGAATCTCTCAAGATTAGCTTTCCATTTGAGGTAAGCGAGTTAAGTAACACCCCAGATGAGTAGAAGGTAAAGAGATCGGGCCAAATAAGGTAAGGAATCTCTAAATGATTCCATTTCTGGATAGGAATTAGAAGGGGAAATGGGAGTGCTGCGCTAGGGTTTCATAAGAGAAAGGGGGAAGACGAGAGCGTTTGAGGGCGGCGGGTAGGTGGAAATGGGTTAGGGTTAGAGGGGTTGGTATAATTAAAAGGGGTTGGGGTGTTGGGAGTCGTTGATCTTTTGATATCAACGGCTAGAATTAAAGCTTTAGACTGGGCGGGTTAATATGGACGGGTATGGATACTGGGTTAGGACGGGTATGGGTATTGGGTTGGTTAATGGGTTAGGTTGTATTGGGTTGGGGCTAGGTCCAAAATTAATTAGGAAAGGGGCTAGATTTTAAATACCTAATTAAACCCGTAAAATAATTTATAAAAATAATTAATAAATAATAAAAAAAATATCATTTGCATGAAAAATGATTTAAAATAATTACTTAATATTATAAAAATATAAAAAATCATTTTCTTGTGTAATTATGCATATATGTGGCTATTATTGTGAGATATTGCAATTATAGCCTAAAGGCAAATATAATTATACATAAAAAATTTAAAGCTTAATATGAATATAAATGATATAATTAATTAATAAATCATTATAAAATTATTTGTGATATAATTAATAATTATTTAGATAATAAAATACTGGAATAAATTGATTGAAAGCCTTTAAAAATTATGAAAAATTATGGGAAAATACTGGTTGATGCTCATGCACTATTTTGAAAGTATATATGTATTTACAAAATATATGGGGGGGAAATTGGGTATCAACAGTAACCACGGCTTGAGAAGCCTAGGGGCCCTGTGGAATATGTGTGGCTTGAGTAGTCCGTGGAGGTGCACCTCTCCTGAGTCTGGGGCAGTCCCTCACCATATGACGAGTGTCATAACACTAAAAACTACCCTCGTAGGATGTGGCTGCTGGAACTGGCTGCGGCCTGATCGGTTGGACTGACCACTGAAAGCACCCGGTGTAGGAGGTGCACTAGATGATGGCAGTGCATAAAGAGGAACTTGGGATCTGGGGGGGGCGGAATACCGCTGGAAGCTGGAAGTGTTAAATGAATAGGGCACCTCACATAACCCCTATCATGATGGGCTGCAACTGGGGCACGGGCACCATTGTATGTGCCAAAATCTCGAGGCCTCTTGGCCTCCCGCTCCTCTCTCTCGCGGGCCCACATACCCTCTAATCTCCTAGCAATCTCCACTACCTATTGGTATGGGATTTCCATCTCTAACTCTCGAGTCATGCTGAATCTGATACCAAGGTTGAGCCCCTCAATAAATTGACAAACTCGCTCCCTCACAGTAGCAACCAAGGCTAGTGCATGCTTGGATAAATCACTGAACCAGACTGCATACTCCGATACGGTCATAGAACCGTGGCGAAACTGCTCAAACCCTGCGCTCCCTAAGACTCTGGGGAGAAAACTCCCTCATAAACATCTTTGAGAATTGATGCCATGTGAGTGAAGCTGCCTTGGCAGACTGCCCAACTTATACGCTCTCCACCACTAGTAAGTCGCTCCCTTAAGTTGGAACGTAGTGAAAGCAACTCCACTCGACTCCATAATACACATAGTAGGGAGGATACGGTGGCACTCCTCAAGAAAACCCTTGGCATTCTCTGAAGCCAAACCAGTGAAAGTAGGAGGGTCGTATTTGTTGTACCTCTCGAGCCTGACCTGCTCCCCCTCATAAGTTGTTTCCCTAACGTCGGGTGGAACTAGGACAGCCGGCTATACTAATATGAATTTTGGGACCTGGTCAACCTGGACCCGCTGCTCTGGGGTGCAGGCGGCGGAAGTTTGTTCTCCTACCCCGGCCTGAGATGTGGCAAAAGCAAGTGGAATCATCCCCGCCTGAACTGAAGTGACAAACATGCTCAGAAACTAGCTGAGGGTCTCCTGAAGTGCTGGGGTAGTAAAAGGCATCCTAGGTGCCTGATCTCCAGCTAGAGCTACCGGTGGCTCCTCCGTAGCAGCTCCGGCAGGTGCTTTGGATACACCACATGCCCGTCCTGGCCTTTGCCCCAACCCCGACCTCTCGCGACTGTAGTAGGGGCGCGGGTGTCTGATCATCAGATCTAGTTGTGTGTGTCCTCACCAGCTGTGAGAGAATAGAAAGACAAAGATTTAGAATTCAGAAGTCAAAATATTCGCACGACAAGGAATAAAATAAGTGAAACTTTTCCTAACAGTTCCATAACCTCCGGAAGATAAGTACAGACGTCTCCGTACTTATCTGAGAGACTATACTAAACTTGCTTGTGACTCATAATGCCTATGAACCTAGAGCTCTGGTACCAACTTGTCACGACCCCAATTTCCCTTCATAGGATGTCGTGATGTCACCTAATCTCTAAGACTAGGTAAGCCTAACATTTATGCACAGATAACCGAAATAATTATTAAAGGATCAAAATCCAACAACTAGCATAAGGAAAATCTCCACAACTCAGTATATACATATTTACCCAAAACCCAGCGAAATACAAGTCACAAGGTCTATGTCAATATCAAAGTCACCCCTATAAAATTGTATCTAGTAAAGAAGGAAAATATAGAAATGGATAGAAGGTGATTCTGAGGCATGCGAACGCGGGCAGGTCTACCATGAAGTCTCCAAATGCGAACACAGCTCACTGGTGTGGGGACAGATAGGAAGTACCTAGATCTGCACAAAAAGATGTGCAGAAGCGTATCACACAGTACTCAGTAAGTGCCAAGCCTAACCTCAGTAGAGTAGTGATGAGGCCAGGTCAAGGCCCTACTGGAAATAATAAGAAACAGGATGAAAGATTTAACAATATAATAATAATGACAAGGAAATGAAACAAGTAAGGAGTAAACCAAGACTTAGCTACACATAATTTAGGCAAATAATACAACACGGAAGGAAACAAAAGAACCAAAGACAAGCACAACAAATAGAGAAAGATCAATAAGGGTCACTACCAAGGTACCGCCTCGTAGTCCCAAATCACAAGAACAACTCACAATATTTCCTTATATCACTGCGGGAGCCTTTACATTTAGTTTTGAAATCATTTCCCCGAAGTACCATCCCGCATTTTAGCCACCTTATCACACCACATGACTTCTAATAGTTCCCTTACTAGCAACAGGTATCAAGCCCACCTTATCTCACTGCATGCATTTTAACCTCAAAACCTTATACCACCGCACGCGTATCAATATCACAATGTATCTAAATCGCACCTCAAGTTCCCAATATCACAACTTGCCAGAGAAACCAAAAAAAATACAATCTTTTCACAGTAAAGAGCCCATGGCTCAACCACAATGTAAACAAGAATTTCAACAATAACAACCAGAATGGACAACTCCACAGAATGGTATTTCATAACTTAAAACTTTTCCTCGATGTGAATCACGACCTTTAAATATAAATACCAATTTCAACAATAAGATATTCCACGATTTAACAACTTCAAATAAAGAGTTCAACAATTAAGTAATGAATACGGAATAAAGGAAACAAGAAATTCAACTAAACATGTAGGGCACTTAGCATGTAAGAGAATAAGATAAGTAGACATGTGAAAATAGACTAAGAATGATGAATATAACATGTTAAGATAACTCAATTAAGGCATGAAAGAATCTACATAGCTAAAACCAGTAATTTTCACATTTAGCCCGTGTACACACTCGTCACCTTGCGTACACGGCTTTCACACGTCACAATTAACACAACCAACACAAATCCTAAGGGGTAATTCCCTCACACAAGGTTATAAAAGTCACTTACCTCAAATCACGCTAAATCAATCCACTAGTAGGCCTTTTCCTTGATTATCCAACTTCGTACGGCGTGAATCTATCCAAAATAACTTCATACTATAAATATAAACTACAGGAAACTAATTCAAACAATGAAAATATGATCTTTGCAAAGAATTAAAAATTCAACCCGGGACCACGCCTCGGA
Source organism: Nicotiana knightiana (assembly GCA_005239525.1). Lineage (NCBI taxonomy): Eukaryota > Viridiplantae > Streptophyta > Magnoliopsida > Solanales > Solanaceae > Nicotiana > Nicotiana knightiana. Next base: position 45,235 of record ML400741.1, on the reverse strand, counting down.
ACTCGACCAAAATTACAAAATTCGAACACCCATTCGACCAACCATACAAGAATTACTCAAATCCGACCACAAATCGCCTTTCAAATCCCCAATGTTTATCCTAAGAAGCTTGTACTATTTTTCCCCAATTTTCCAACTCCAAACACTAATTAAATGATGAAATTATCAATAGATTCATGTAAATTAACCAAAATCGAGTTAGGATTCCTTACCCCAAAATTTTCCTTGAAAACCCTCGATAAATTTCCTCCCATCGAGCTCTCTAAGTCCAAAAATGGATTATGAATCAAACCCTCGAAATTTCCCCTTTCTTCCCAGCGAATTCGCTTTTTGCGAGCCTTTCATCGCATATGTGATGCCGCACCTACGGAAAAACCATCGCATGCGCGGATTCCACTTAAGTCAAGAAATTTTGCTTCTACAGACAATGGCTCGCACCTACGAGCCTTCTTCTGCGGAGTTGTGTTCGCACCTGCGGTCCCTTGCCTACTCACACCACTCCGCTCCTGCGACACCCCTTCCGCTTCTGTGGAATATAGACTGCACTTGTGGTCCCATCTGGGCAAGGCCAGCTCTGCTTCTGTGATCAACTACTCGCCTTTAGGAGTTCGCAGCTGTGGTCAATCCCTCTATAGGTGTGGTGACACCAGAAGCTGGAAACTTCAGCAATAGGTCCAAATTAGATCTGATTCAATCTGTTTCACCCTTAAGGCCCCCAGGACCCTGTACAAATATACCAAAAAGTACTAAAAAAAATAGCATACCTACTTGGGGCAAAAAATCACATCAAACAACATCGATTCTACGATTCGCAACCCAAATTCAAACATATGAACTATGAACTTCTGAATTTTTAAACCAACACTGATTCATACGAAAACAACTCCGATTGACTTCATATTTTTCATACAAGACATAAACGACATTAAGGGCCTATTCAACTTCCAAAATCAGGATCTAACCCCGATATCAATAAAGTCAACTCACGGTCAAACTTTCCAATCTTCCAACTTCTAGTTTTCGCCAAATCATGCTGAAACGACCCACGAACCTCCAAATCAACATCTGGACACACTCCTAATTCTAAAATCACCATACGGAGCTATTGGAACTATAAAAGCTCCATTTCGGATTCGTCTACACAGAATTCAAACTACAGCCAACTCCTTCAACTTAAACCTCTAACTTAGGTACTATGTGTCCCATTTCACTCTATAAATCACTCGAAACCAAAACAAAATACCCCGATAAGTCGCATAACGAAAATAAATAGAGGGTCAAGGATAAAATACTCAAAATGACCGAGTGGGTCGTTACACCGTTTGGCTAAATAAGCAATCACAATTAGTGAATTCGATATTAAATATGCGATCAAGTCAGAAGTTTTGGCCAATTTTGTGATCGATTTTAGTATTTGCTTAATGCTCGTGGCTGCTAAGAAGCAGTGTTGGTGTCGAAAACGGCATCGGGAGTTTGGACCTTGTTTACTGATAGAGCCTCCAAAGTAAAAGGGCCCAACCTCTGGATAGTTCTAATCATGCCCTAGGGGGAAAACCTGAGGCAGGCCATTAAAAATGTTCTGTTAACTAAAAATGAAGCCGAGTATGAGGCTTTGGTTGCAGGACTAGGATTAGCTCGGGGACAAGGCTCCGAGGTTATCGAAGTGAAATACGACTCCCAACTGGTAGTAAACCAAGTGTATGGGATTTTTGACACAAAGGAAGAATGCATGCAATAGTATTTGAAGAAGGTTCAGGAACTGCTTGCATGATTCAGAGAATGGTCAATCATTTATATTACAAGGGAAGAAAATGTGAAAGTAGACGCATTGGCTAATTTGGGGTTATCCACGAAAATGAAATGGTCTGATTCCAGTACGTTAGTCCAACTTTTACATTCGTTGTTGGACGTGGATGGCTACTGCGAGATAAATTCGACCAACTTGGTATGGGAATGGAGGAACAAATTTATCGAATATCTCTGGCATGGTAAATTACCCGAGGAACCGAAGGTGTCTCGCGCACTGCGGACCAAAGCAGCATGCTACTGCATCATAGATGGGCAGCTATACAGGAGGTCATTCCAAGGACTATTGGCCTGGTGTCTAGGGGCCTCAGAGGCGGACTACGTGATGAGGGAGGTCCACGAAGGAGTTTGCGGGAATCATTCTGGTGCAGACTCGTTAGTTCTAAGGTTGAGCAGGGCGGGTTACTATTGGCCCTAGATGGAACTGGACACAAAGGCATTTGTTCGAAAATGTGATAAATGACAGCATCATACGCAGTTGGTGCATCAACTGGCAAAACTTTTGCATTCAGTTCTATCCCCGTGGCCATTCATGAAATTGGGAATAGACATAGTTGGTCCTCTTCTACCATGCCCTGGAAAGGTACGGTTTCTTTTATTTTTAACTCATTACTTCACTAAATGGGTTGAAGCAGGTCCTTTCCAAAAGATCGGTGAATGCAGAGTGGTTTACTTCATACGGGACCACACAATCTTTCGATTTGGAATACTGAAGGAAATCAGTGGGAGGATCAAACTCAACATCGACCTCCTTATCCTTGTTTTTCTTTGGGCCTCCCCCGAAGAGAAGATCAGTGTTTCCGAAGAAAGTAATGTAAGAAGCCATGGTAACAAAAGGTTAGTAAAATTCTTGCTGAGAAAATTGAAGGTTATAAAAGATTTCTAAGCAAATGCAGAGAAGAAGGCTTATGAAATTTATAAAAGTGAAGTAGTAAAAACGATGAAGAGTAGAGAAGTTATAGACGGCAAAAATTGTGATCATGATTAGCTCAAAAACCGGCGAAAGTAGTTTCTAAGTCACGGGGAAACACATATTCAGCGTCTTAAATGCGAGAAGATGTGCGTCCTTTCAAGTGTCAGAGACTGTTCAGAAATATTCGTGCCAAGAAGGGAATCTTCACCTACTTCTCGGTAACATTAAGTTATGTTATCGGAAAGTAGGGGGACTGTCTCTATGAGATAAAATTGGTCGATATAACAGATGATTAAATGGTGAAATTACACGTGGAACCGAAGGTAGGCAAAGGACGAGTCAGGAAACGCTAACGCTAATTACAGCATATATGGCTGATATCGGATAAGTTTCAAAGAGAATGCGGTCAAAGATAGAAGTTCAAGGATTTGTCATTGATAAAGCTTTCAATGAAGAAATATTCACTAACATTAAATGAGAAGTCGTTACAGAGAATATTTGCATTCAAGGTCTGCCGTAATATATTCATCAATGACCCCTTTTATTCCCATTTAAGAGGGGATTGATCTTAGGATCTTGTTTCCCTAGGTAGAACTATAAATAGTAGGATCAACAACCAGAAAGACGAAAACACTTTATACGCAAAAGCTATACTATTTTGCTCTCATTTAGTAGCTTGATCACTGCATTAACTTTATTTTCACTTTTTCCCCATAAAGGTTGAGTTCGGAACCAGACTTATTATCTTCTTTAATCTCAATCGCTAAAATCTTAAGTTCAAACTTATTTATTTATCGTTTTAGGATCAAATTCGTTTGTCTATAAATCACGTTACAAATTCAATTGTACTGTTGTATGAGTAAACACTGATGTGTAAGACTTAGAACTATAAATTTTAATCTAAAGTGACATGTTACACGTATACGACCCAAACACGCAGACAAGATCCTTAAAAGAAATATATCGATCCATTTGATGTCATTCTTTGAATTGACTAAATAGTAATGAGAAGGGTGGACAAATGTCACTAGTAGTGTGACCTGATATTTCCTTTGCTTCTTAACTGCTTTTCTTTTTAGCACTGAGAACCCTTCAGATCAAAGGCAAAACGAATAATTCATGTAGAAAGAAAGGGGACAAAATTTAAGGGATCATTTGCTTCGAATTTGTGGATTATAATCCCACATCATAGCTAATATTAAGATTTTCATATAAAATTTATATCGCTTTTAATTAATACTCGAAATCAATCAAGAGATAAATCCCAAATATTGAGATTAGAACTCTAATTTCGGTAACTAAATGATCAAAAGGTGTTGCAACCCGGATTGTTGGGAGGGGAAAAGAGCAAAAAGTTGTTTGATTTGAATACGGCTTAGGAAGGGATAAGTTATACTGAAATTAGTTATGTTAAAATTATTTTTTATCTATTGTTTGACATGTTGTATTAAATATGACAATAGCATAATTTGTAAAAAGAATATATAAATTATACCGATGCTAATTACCCCACCCTCTATAAAGTATAAGTTATTTCGGTATTAATTTTAATCCTCAGATAATTTTTACCTAATTTGCTAACCAAACAAATTATTAAGATAGTATTAAATTTTTATATCAGCACTATTCTTTCTTATATCACATGCCAAAAGACCCTAACTGAGTAAATGTTGACGCTAAATTAAACGACAAAGGAGCAGTCATTGACTCATTTCTGATCTCATTCTCAGCACTATCAACCACAAATATCAATGAGATTGCAGATCAAAACTTACACAAAATGTAAAAACATATATACACACCGTTCTTCTCCATACGAATGGAACTAAACATTTGACTAAATGATCTTCAGCACCGTCTATTGTTGCCTAATTTTTACTACATAATATCTCCCCTAGTCATGAACAATTGAATGAATCAGTATTGAAGCCTCATCTGTTGCCGGAACTGCATCATCTGCAGATAGATATACAAAGGATTTAAATCACATACACTGATGATAGATATAGTTTACGCAAATTTTAGATGACAATTCTTTAAAATTAAAGAACAACAACAATAACAAACTCAGTTTGATCTTACTCCTATCAAATGCAGGTAAAGAGACCGTTTCCAATAAACCTTAGGGTCGGGAAGACAATTCTTTAAAATAATACAAGAGCAAAAAATGAGATGAAGATACCTGCAAGAGGAGTTGGCAAGTGGGAAACAATATTATCTAAAACACTTGCAGTTTCATTTTCTTGAACCATCCCACTGCTTTTATCTTGGTTGATCTCAACAGCATTTGTATTTTCAGTTGGATGAAAAATATTGGAGATGAAATTGTTGATTATCCCTCCACTTCCACTTCCACTTCCATTATTACCATTTTGCTCAGAAGCTATATCTTCCTTGTTATTATCCTCATCTTTAACATCAAAGGAATTATTTTTTCCTTTGTCCACTGCTCTAGGGCTCATTAAGTTGGAAATGAAATTATTAATAACCCCACCTTCTTCTCCAACATTTTCTTGAATTTGTTCTTCCACTTCTTGATCTCCAGAGCTAGACAAGTTCAAGTTTGGAATATCAGTCAAACTATCTTCCATTTCGAGCACCACTTTCAGGATAATTTAGCTACTTTTTGCTAAGTTCAAAAGATTGAAATAGTGGTGATAAAGGTGGACAAATGTCGGTTTTATAGGTTATTCAGTAATGGTAATACCTCCACGTATTTTAAAGACTCTGTCTGATTTTGGTCTCTGTATTTCAGCACCCAATGAGTGAAACACACGTGAAAGGTCATTGGATTCTCTCTCACTCCCCATGCTATTTCTGCAAAGTCGGTTACAATGCTTTTGAATTTTTAGTTTTGGAAAAGCCAACAGGTAAGGTTTTTAAGTTTATATAGTACGGTCAGAAACTTATCTTTATTTATTGTAACAGATAATATATTTTTATTTTTTAAGATTATAAATTGTATATTCTAAGAAAGCTATTTATGAATATCTATAATGACCTGAAAAGACAAAAGAGAGCTGCTATTTAAGTTCACTGAGCACTCATTAAGAGATATGGTTTTCAATCTCTTTTATTTGTTGTGAACAATTTCTTTAACATAATCATATTGCTCACTAGAGTAGGATTGTATCCTTAAAAAGCACAAAAGAGATAAATGCAGATGGAAAGACTTGAAAGAAGTAAATTATAGTGCATATGACACATTTGTACTTCCACTACAAGTCTTCTATCATTCACATTTTAACATGAATGTGATGGGATTGATGGAATCCTCTACCTTTAATAAGAGGTATTATATTTGAGTATTGAGAATAAGAAATTTTTTGTGATGATCCGATAGGTTATTTGTAGTTTTACCCTTTATTCTTGTATTTCGAGATCTCGAATAGTTCTGTTTAGCTTTTATGGATTTGCGTGGACAGTCGTGTATTTTTCCGAAAGGTTTTTATAAGAAAATTGATAAAAATGTGAAATCGTGCCTTAAAACTCATTTGAATTGACTACGGTCAACGTATTGTGTAAATGGATCTGGATCAGTGTTTTGATGGTCCCGGTGGATCTGTATCGTGATTTGGGACTTGGGCGTATGTCCGAAATTGAATGCGGAAGTCCCTAGCTTGAATTAACGCAACTTGTTGAAAACTAGAAATCTAAAGGTTTAAAGAATCCCTAAGTTTGACCGTAAGTTGACTTTATTGCTACCGGGTTCGTATTTCAGTTCCAGAACTTGGTATAAGTTCATTACAGTATTTATGACTTGTCTGCAAAATTTGGTGCAAAACGGGATTGATTTGACGTGATTCAGATGTCCGGTTAAAAAATTGAAAGTTCTTAAGTCTCTTTGAAAATTTCATTTGTTTTGGTGTCCAATTTATAGTTCTAAATGTTATTTTGGTGTTTTGATCGCGCGAGCAACTTCGTATGATGTTATTACACCAGTATGCATGTGTAGTATGGAGCCCCGAGGGCTCGGGTGAGTATCGGATGCGTGGCGGAGTGTTGAAAGAGTTAGGACTTTGCAGGTTCTGGTGCACAGGCCTCAGACCTCAATTGCGAGGGCAGGTTCGCATTTGCGATAGTACAGGGCCTCTGTCAGGTTCGCATTCGCGGACAATTTCTTCGCAATTGCGTATAGGAACTGGGACAATAGGGATCGCAATTGCGATCAATTGGTCGTTTTTGCGAAGCTCTAGTGTTTGCATTTGCGAACAAATCATCGCAAATGCGATGATAACAGAGATCTGGATTTCTTCGCATTTGCGAAGCATTTCTCGCATTTGTGAGGACGCATTTGCGAACCCCCGATCGCAATTGCGACATTTGCGCCTGGACAAAAGAGGGAAAAGGGGAATTTAACTCATTTCTTTCAAACTCTCAACTCTAAACACCGTAGAGGCGATTTTCCCAAGAGATTTTCTTCCTAAATTCTTTGGTAAGCAACCTTAATCTATTTCTTTTCAATTACTCATTACATTTCATAAATTTTCAACATCAAATCTAGAATTTTCATAGTAGAAATTAGGAATTTGGGTAGAATTAGAATTTTTTTGTAAAATTGAGATTTAGACCTCAAATTGAGATGGGATTTCGAAACTAACTAAATAATCGTGCTTAGGGGTGCATGGGTAATGGATTTTGGTCCAAATCTCGATTTTTGACCAAGCGGGTCCGGGATTGACTTTTGTTGACTTTTTGGGAAAAGTGCAAAGATCTTAACTTTATGTGTAATTTATTTTCCTTGTAATTAATTTCCCTAGCATTGTTTGATGTTATTAAGTCGACTTTGATTAGATTCGATTGGTTTGGAGGTGGACTTTAGAGGAAAGGTTCGGTTGAGCTTTGATTTGCTTGCGGCACGAGGTAAGTGTCGTGGTTAACCTTGACTTGAGCGATTAGGACTTGTTTACCTATTTGCTATGTGATTAACGTGTGGGTACAACGTATATGTGAGATGACGAGCATTTATGCGTTGTTGTTGGAATAAAGCATGAGAGTGGAACTTGTTGCCTTTTTAATTATGATATACATGCTTATGTTAGATTATTACTTACTTGATCATTTCTTCTGTAATTATTGCTTAATTAGTAATGGTTGAGTATTTTGAAAGTTGAGGTTTGGTATGTTGGCATTATATTTGACGTAAAGCACATTCTCCACTCTATTTACCTCCCAAATTTATATTATATTTATTACATGGTAAGGGAGAGTGTTAAAACACGAAGGGTGATGACGTGTCATTTCAATATCTCATTTATTGATTAATACATAATGAGGAAGAGAATTAAAGCATGAACGGTGATTTCGGGCCATCTATACCACTTATTCGTTGTTACATGGGCAAATCGAAAGTAAAAGCACGAAGGGTGATGCTGTGCTATTTCGTTTACCTTATGTCATTATTTCATGGTAAGGATGAGAGTAAAAGCACGAAGGGTGATGCCATTTTTATACCGTATGTTTATCTGTCTTCATTGGTTGATGAGTTATTTGGCTATCTTGTGATGTCATACCTGTCGTAGTTATTGTATCGCTTCCCCCTTTCGCATGTCTCCTCCCAATTGTACGTTGTTAAACCACTATTTTATTGTTGTGTGTACGTGTGTGTATACGTGTGTGTGTGTGTGTATGTGTGTTTACAGGTTTAATTACGTGAGTGTCCTATCATAGCCTCGTCACTACCTCGTCGAGGTTAGGCTCGACACTTACGGAATACATTGGGTCGGTTGCACTCATACTACACTTCTGCACTTCTTGTGCAGATTTTGTTATCGCTCCCAACAGTGTGTGTGAGGTGCGTCAGCTCGGATTATTGCATACAGAGGCTTGAGGTAGATTTGCTGGCGTACGCAGACTTTGGAGTCCCCTTCTTCCCTCTTTTACTGTTCATTTCATTGGAAACAGTTGTATTTATTTTAGGCTCTATTTGTAGAACTTCTAGTAGCTCGTGTATTCTTAACTCCAGATCTTTGGGAGTAGATATTATTACATGAATTATGCTGGTGTAGTATTAGATTGAGTTCATATCTCTCGTCATCACCTTGTTTGAACTGTTAAAATCTGGCTATTTGACTATCTCACGTCAATTTACCTAGCAAGTGAATGTTAGGCATCACCACGATCTCAAGATTGAGATTCTGGATCGTGACATTTTTCGTAGCATAACTTATCGGAGAAAATCTTTAATTACGTCACCTAGATCTTCGAATAAACAATTCTATTTTGGAAATATCCAGCTTGGTATAGGTCAAGGAATGGCTTTGCTGTGGCTTGCACTAAATTTGTTACTTATTGGAGGGGACGGTGCAGCATTTTGTTGGGAAAAGCAACAAATGAAATCTGCCAATGTAAAGTCGCAAAGGCCATTAAAAACTCTGGCTTCATACTTTCATCTCTTTAATTTTTATTATTAGTGATCAGATGGATAGGATTTTGTCACCGTCACCATTAACAATTCGTAGCGGACATTTCTCCTTTAACGCGCGGCGCAAATCCAAATAAGTTGGGACCACGACACAGGTACTGGCCACCTGAATGGGAAAACTAAAAAACAGTTTTAATTTTTTTGAATTTTACCTTCTTATATGTGGGCTGTGGCAAATTTCCTGTCCAACTATAGCTATCTAATACTAACACCGAAATGCTGAGCATAATACTCTTAGAAAAGCGTTCTCGGATACATTTAGGGGTCGTTTGGTATGAGGTATAAGAAGGTATAGTGCTGGTATAAAAATTTAATATCACTTTACTACTTCGTTTGGTTAGCAAACCAGGTATAACTTATACATTCTTCTTACAAATTATGCAATTGTCATATTTAATACAACATAACTAATCCCAACATAATCTATCCCAGCATAACTTATATCAGTATAACTTATCCCGGCATAAGCCATATTCAAACCAAACGACCTCTTAAGAGTTTAGTCATCAAAAATTTAAAAGAAGTAGAACTCAGTTGAATGATAATCTAAGTGTTGCAATTTGCAACCTGTATGCATCAAGTGCTCGAACTGGAAAAGTTACTAACTCATTGCCAAACTACAAAAACACTCTCATAACGTTGCAGGTCCTAAATTGCATCAGATTCTAACCATCAATGTACAGGAACATTTGAAGTTTGATTTACAGAAAAATGAAGAAACATTCTTTTGAGTTCAAAGTGTAGTCAAGTTGAACCTGCAATGTTACTCATCATCACTTCGTACTCGACCAAACAATGCAATTTCCTCCTCAGCTCTCTTCTGAGCAGCCCTCTTCTGCTCCCGTTTGGTTTCTCTAGCAGCCGAATCAATTTCGACATTCTCCATTACTTTACGGAAACCGGGAACTGTCCTCTCCATCTTGTTGTATACTTGGACACTTAGGTCGTGGAATATCTCAAACAATCTCTGCATGTCAAATGCAGAAACTGTCAATACGTGAACTTTTTTAGCAAACCAATTTGAAGATCAATTTAGCAACTGAATAGGGTCTTGCACCATAAAATAACCTGTGTGAAATAGACATAAAGCTTTCTTAAAGGTACATCAAACATGTCTAGTTCTAATCTAAAACTAGGAGATCACAATCATACGAACCCCGTATGACATAATGCACCGAATAGTAGTAAATTAGTAATATAGAGGAACTAACTTGTAATAATACACACCACAAAATCACGAAAAGACAGTTAAATTCAGCAACCAACGTGAGAAGAAAGAAGCTCTGTTCTTAATAGGTACCAAGCACGTACCATGACATCCTTGTTCCAGTCAGCAATATATGGAGGGCCCGTTGTGTATGTACCAAGAGGCTCGCGGTACCATTCACCACCATATGTGATTTGATCCATGGCTTGTTCAACACTTAGAACCTCCCATGGCCTCAATCCAGGGATAATCTTCTCCAATTCTTTCCTGTTTCACGTAGATGACCAGCTAAGTTATGAGATATGAATCAACTCCGCCCAAATCTTTCGTAAAAAGATTCTAGAAGTTGATGCAACTGACTCATTAAGTTATAATAGTGAAATATAGAACAGAAATCCATAATGTTTCTGATATGCATATGTCAATGACAAAGTAACGAATGCAAGATCAAATGATCTAAATTCTAACATACCCATTAACCAACTTAGTAATTACATATGCATCAACCCAGAGCAACGGCTCTGCGAAAGGAACCCAAATGTTGTGTGTGAATGTCTAAGTATGGTTCAACCCAGTGCCAACACTTTCCACGAAATGATAGATGTGATGGCATTGAGGACCACAAACCGAAATCTACATTATATCTGACAGTGCCTTACAATAAGTGAAATCATCCGAAACTACAAGAGTGGGCTGAATAAATACACCTTTTACAGATATAAAACCATCATGAACAATCCCCCATCTTCTACCCTGCTTCAACAAACTCACAATTTCATGTATTTTCTCTACAAAAAATTAATCATAATTTCATGTGAGGTTCAGCACTCGTTTCTTTCTTTTTTATTTTTGTATTTTTGGTTAACTTACAGAATCACACCACTCTACACCACAAGTAACATTCTGATCAAGCACACCACAAGTAAACATTCTCAAAAAAATTTAGTTATTACTTCTAATAAAACCACAAAAATTGCAAAATGAAATGACTCTACATACCTAAGATCCTTTGGAATGTATTTGTTTGGCATGTGGTCAGCCTCCAAAATTGATGTCAGCTCTGAGCCACTAGCCCAAAGAAACAAGGCATGACTCGGAGTCCTTACACCAGGCCATACACCATCATTTGCTTCTAAAACAGCCAAATCACGTCTTTTACTCTCATAAGCTTCTTCTTGCATCTGCTTATATGTCTTCGGCTCATGTCCTTTGAGAGGAACCCAAGGAGGTATACCTTTCTGTAGTTTGTGAAGGAAAGCAGTAGCAGCAGCACCTAATCTAACTGCACTCCAGCCAAATAAATGCCAGGATTTATCATATGGCAACATGGACCTCAACCGCCAGACTGAGAGAAAACAGACCAAATTCTACAACTACAGAACAAGCACAAAGGTAACCTAGCATGTGATATAAACAACTGAAGATGAAGACCTCATAATTTTACGATGCTTGCTGGGAGTAATATATGATTTATTGAATGACCAAATGCTTCAGAATGCCAGGGATATTAAAAGACCTCTATTTTCTGATTAAATTTAAGTTTGAAAACCAACTAATGTGCAGACTAATCTTGACAAGTTGTGCATTGCTTGCAAAGACAAACCTTCCCAAGTGGCAATTGCTTTTTCCAGACCATAAACCATTCCAATGGGAGCCCATTCATCCATATCCTCACCCCAAATGAAAGTATGTTTATCAATGATTCCAGCACCCCAAGCAGTCTTAAGCTGTATCAATTCCATTGGTCCCCTTGAACGACCTAATCGATCCTTGTAAAACCACCCACCGCTCCTCATAATAACTGAGTTCAAGCATTATGACAACAGTCAGCCGTTGAAAATAAGAATGAAACAAAACCAATAAAACATCCGATAGAATCTAGTTGAAAAACCACAACAGCACCAGATTACTTTAAAAACACCACAAAGCATCAGATCACTAAAGAGCCAGCTATTTAGCTTCAAATCAAATATTACAATAAATCATGATACGATCATGGAATATAGTTTAGAGAAAAACAAATACACATATCAATTTGGTAAAATTGGTGGAGAAATTAGAATTAAAGTGGCATTCAACTCTAACAGCCGCATTTGTGAATTGTCAAGGCAAGGATACAAACTATGATGTGTTGGAAGGAAAATGACGACGGCAGCATACAGATTAATCACCAAATGCATGTAACACTCTGGCTGTAAATATTTTGTATGATGCGTCACAAGGAAATCAATCGTGCCAGCATAGTGATGATGCACTAAGTACATGTCATCAGCTCTTAGGTTTTAGTTTCACTTCGCCAACCAGTACGAATTTGAATAAAATTTCTTTACAACAGTTTCTTACACTCAGAACAAGTGTGAGAATGTGTCTTTTAATCAATACAAGATCGTCTTCCAGAGGGGATTTAGCACTTATGCTCCATCCCCTTATTTGAGAGATCTCTGACCACATTGATACACATTAAATTCCCTTTAGAAACAAGAATGCTTGATAAGCTAACAAGTGAACTCCTTGTTTTTGTCATCAGTTGCAAATGAAAGTCAAGAAAATTGTTTCTTCAGATGCCTATTGTCCGAAGAAATCAAAAAGAGACAACAATATACGCTACTCAAAAATTGCAAGCATCAACAGAAGCAGAATGGCCATCAAGATGACTATATAAATCCACAAGAAAAGCAGTACCAGCAGCTTAATTCAAGATTGAATTTCTTTTTTTTTTTTAAAAAAAAGGCTCCAACAACCTAGACTCTTACTGATTGTCCTAATAATTCATATTTTATGGAGCCAAAATCCTAAGCAGTTCAAGGTGTACAGGAGAAGTGAGCACAATATTTACTAGTAACTCAAAGAATAATAACATCTCGAGCAAACGATATATATATAATGAATATAAGCAAACTTACAATCATAATATCGCTTTTCAAGCTTTTTGTATCCAATAGCCTGTGCAGCATCAATGGGCTTCCCAGGTGGGTATGGTCGTTGACGAAATCCCCAAAGCCCAAAATAGAACTGCCTTGCAAAATCCCAAAACTTATCATTTGATTCCTTCTTTGTCTTTATGGCTTTTCTGGGAATTGGCCTCCCATCCAATCCGATCACATTTGGCACTGCCTTCACATAAATCAAAGAAAACTTCACTCAGTTGGGGAATTCTTGAAACGGACTGAAAATACACAGTTAACAACAACAACAACAACCCAGTAAAAATCTCACAAGTGGAGTCTGGGGAGCGTAGAGAGTACGCAGACCTTACCCCTACCCCGGGGAGTAGAGAGGTTGTTTCCGAAAGACCCTCGGCAAAATACACAGTTAGCAAATTCCGGGTATTATCCAACAATCACACTCATGATCATCTTCAAAAATCACTGTGGTTAGAACTTAAACTTTTACACCCTTATGAGTTATGACTTACTACGAAAGACATTTTTTAAAACTTACCATAGAAAGGAACTTCATTGCTACATAAGTTATCTTTAGAGACATGAAAAGACTATCACTTGTAAAGCTAAATTGCAAATAGGCAACTCACAAACTATATCATGTCCCATTTTATGTTACAATATCTGAACGAGGTTCAAGATGTTAATAGGGCATTTACATCATATTAGTAGTGCTGAAAGAAATCAGAGTTAGCTGCTTAAAAACTGATTTCATAAACAAAATATCACATCAAACTTCAAATTTGAAGGTTAAATGAATTTAAGCTTTTGAAAAAATACCTAGTAACGAAATTGTGTCCATCAAATTAAGTTTCATGCCCTATTTTACTGATTTCTTCCCTACTACCTTATCACCAAAAAAAAAAATGTTTTCTTCCTTACTACTGATCGACAAGTTCCCCAACTAAATATCCTAAATTCTGGTCCACTATATGAATAATGAATCTTCAATATCTATTTCTGGACGTGTTTCATTCCAATACTTCAACAACAGGATTCTCAAACTCTACGAATTCTGGACATTTTCTACAAATCTCTAAATAGACTAAAAAAGATTCATAACATACATCAAAAACCTTGTTATTTTACTACTAAACAATAAAAAGAAGTTTTTTTTTAATACCTGCCACAATTTCTTATCTTCACTTCTAAAAGGAGCAGAATTCTCTTTCAGCTCAAGCTCATTAAGCTTATCCGCAATCTCTTCAGCTTGGGCCAAGAACTGGACCACTGGGCTTTCCTTAAACTCAGCCCACCACTTGTCATTCTCCTCAATTTCTTCTTCAGTCGGGTTCTCCTTCTTCTCGAAAATTGGGTCCTCGTTCAGAATCTTCTCCACTTCGGGTGCGTGCCTTAAGTCGGGTCGGGTTTCGCATTCCCAGTAGAACTGGTCCAGCATTCTCCGGTAATGACCCGGTTGTTCTGGAGCTGTTTTTTTAGGTTTTCTTGAAAATGGGTTTGAAATGGCTGCAAAAGGTGGGGAATTTTGCTGGGGTTTAAGGGAATTAAAGTGGGTTAAAAGATTAATCGGTTGAAATGGTGTTGATGGTTTGTTGAACCAGTTGTTATTGAACGGGTTGAAATTTATTGACCCCATGAATAAAAATGGAAAATGTTTAAGTTTAGGGTTTATGGGGTTTTAGGATTAGAAATTGCTTAGAGTAAAAAAGATGTTTGAAAATGGCGGACAAAACAGTGACCTTGAGCGACTGGGAAGATGAGGAAGACAGGGAGTGGACGGCAATGTCTTGGGCTGTGTGGTAAGTCCATGAGTTTGTAAAGCCCAATAATAGATGGAAATCTTTACCCAAATAGCCCGTCAAATTCACTATTTACTTCTTTTTGTTGATATATATAATACATTCGCCACTATTTCTAATTTAAGAAATTGGATGACTAATTATTTAGATAATTTTTTCTAATTGATTTGTTAAAAAAGATGGCCCAATAAGATTATTATTGATCTAGGCGCAATTGCATCTATACCGCTTTTTGTGACACATTTTAACTTGTGTACGATTTGCAAAAAAATTGCAAGTGTACCTGATTTTTCGCATAACTTCAGCATACGGGGTTGAAGTAGCAAAGGCAATCACGCAAAACTTCAACATTCTAGTAGACGGGCCTAAAGTAGCAAGTGTGCTAAACCAAGTGTGCTGAAGTTTTTGTTTGTAATTGATAAACTTAAGCATAGTAGCTGAAGTTTTATTCTCTATTTGATGAAGTTTTTGTTTGTAATTGATGAAGTTTTTATTTTTGTAACTGGCGAACTTCTGAAGTTTTTGTTTTTGTAACTGGCGAACTTCAACTATAGAGCTGAAATTTTTGTTTTTGTAACTGGCGAACTTCAGCTCTAGAACTGAAGTTTTTGTTTTGTAACTGGCAAAATTCGGCTCTAGAGCTGAAGTTTTTGTCTACTAACTTACGTAATTATTTATAATTTGTTTTTAAATAACTTGATAAACATATTTATGGCAACCATCCCATAAACCGAAGTTCCATAGCAGCACCAACAGTAGCAGCAGAAGGAGGAAGAAGAAGAAGAAGAAGAAGAAGAAGAAGAAGAAGAAGAAGAAAACGAAGGAGGAGAAGGAGGAGGAGAAAGGGGCTGAAGTTATTTAAAAAGTGGATACAAGTTAAAAAAAATGGATATAGGTTAAATGGGGCAACCAAATAGGGTGCCCCGTGCAATTTTTACAAATTATGCTGGATATAATTTTTAAAACCACCATTTATAATTTCATCCTACTAGGATTTTTTTTTAAAAAAAATCGACCCAAGTCAAAATTTTGAAGCGCCGGAAATTCTAACGATTACCAAAATTTTTAGTCACAATACTGAAAATTCTGACAATGTGCTTTAAAATTCTCGTAGCTTGCTTCAAAACATTGTCGCGTGCTTCAAATCTGGCAAATTTTGACGGCATGTTTTATAGGCCTAGCAGTGTGCTTAAAAGTTCTTGCTTGAGACTATTTTCTTTGAACTTTTTTTTACAAGGTTAAATTGTAAATGATGACCCTAAATAATCCTACTTGTTCAAATTGCCCAATTTCTGAAGTTGATAAACAAGATGAAGCAACAACGCTTTGGATTGCTTCCCTCCCTCGATTTAAATTTATGTGACAAAATATCTTTTGTCCCATTGAAAATAATATAACTGTTTAAATAATTTGATTTAAATTTTACATTTTATCTTTAAGATCATAATTTTTAAAAATCTTATAATCATACAAGTATTATGGTATATTTAAGATCATAAGTTTCCAAAAAAAATATTTTCTTCCTTAATTTTATGTCTATACAACGTTGTCACATAAGTTGGAACAAAAAGCAAGTTATTACGAGACACAAGGGTAGTAGCAGAGCATAAATTGCATGAATGTTCAAAAAAAATCGAAAGTGTCACACATAGAAATTGAACATGTATCTCTCTTATATTAAGGAGATTCCAAATTATTTATATATACATAAAGTAACGTATATAATTATTTTTATTCGATTTCTGCAGTATAATTTTTCCGTCAATAAAGTGCGTGGGGACCATAGCTCAAGTTCCAGCAAAGACAAAAATAGTATGATTTCTATATCAGAGTCAGGTTGAACGAAGCCGAAGATAGATGCAGGCGGGTTCAAATCAAGATGCAACCAAGTTGACAATAATGAAGACTTTAATCTCCCAAAAAAACTTGTCTAGAATACCATGTGCGTGGAGATAAACTCTCAAGTTTCAACCATATTTTTAACATTCCTGCTGCTTTAAAACTAAAACTCATTTTTAACCCATGCTTACTGGCTCTAGTGCTAATTTTACTCGTGTTTTTTTTAATGCATGTGCTTCTTTTAACAATATCAGTTTTAGCTCATGTTTATTCTTGAAGCGGGGGCTCATTTTAACTCATTACTAGGCTTCTTTCAACCAATACCAAGATTTTCAACTTATATCTATTTTTAATCATGACAACCCGCAGTTATGAAGATTGGGCATGTGAAGAAGGCAGGTTAAGTATTGTCAGAAAATCCAGTCCTAGGGAAGAATTATTAGGGTTTTACCCTGAATATCTAATCTATTATAATTATTTTTCTCGAAGGAAGAAAAAAAGACTCCTAAAAGAAATAATTCACCTTGATATGTCTTATCATTTTCTTGCAAGAGAAGTTTTATACTTCTATAAATTGAGGATCCTTTCTCACAACAATAATAAGACAATATGCACAATGTAGATTTAATTTGCACAATATTTGCTGACTCTATCTTACTTGTCTTTTCTTTCACATGTCAACTCGTCAATCATTCATCTGTCATTCATAAATTTTACCTTATACAAATAGTCCCTCTATTTTTCGGTAATAAAACGTAGTGTTATTGAAAAGTAAATAATACATCTTTTCTTGGAGGGGAAGTTCATGATGATTTCTGACACTTGAAAGGACGCACGTCTTCTTGCATTTAATGAGCCAAACACGTGTTATCTCGTGATTCGACAAATATTTTCGCTAGTTTTCAAGGTAATGTTGACCATGAATTGTGTCGCCTATAAACTTTTCCACTACGCACCACTTTTACCTTTCACTTTTACAAACTTTTGTTCTTCGAATTTCCTTAGAACTTTTATCCAAACCCCTCTTTCTCAATAAAATTTTCTTACTCAGATTTTTCTACCACCATGTCTACTACTACTTCTGTCCTCGGGAACTTTGGCCTTCAGATCGATTGTGCCCCTTTTAAAAATAACAAAACCAAGGAAAATGATGGTAGTTCTCCTACTACCAATACAATCGTCCCATTTCAATTAAATTCTGAAGCGAATCTCCAAAGTACAAAAGGAATCTATCAACCCCAAAAATGACAGAAGTTGGCATGTCAGCAGATATCCTTCGTCTATTCTCCATGCTAGTATTCTTGTTGTGAAGGAAGATTGTGACTCGAAAATATTAAAATCTTAGCCCCAATAAAGTGTAAAAGGATACCTTTAGCAAACCGGGGTTCATGTATGTTTACCCATTCCCTTTCACATTAAGAATGGGTCAAGAAACTGATCCCATTATTTTAGAGTTTTGAACCTACTACCAAATCTGCTTGGCTCAGGTAAGCCCGTCAATATGGCGTACGGTGGCTTGCCTTCAGGTATTGTGCTCCCATTGGAGAAACCCTCAGCCTTTCCCATTTGATCAACCTCTACTCCCCAAATAATTAATGTAAAGGCATAATCAAACTCAAAAATATGGTCACCATGCTACCGTTACCAGTGTCGATAATGATAATGACCGTGGTTGGATGGAAAGGTTCGTTGTCATCGCCATCAGCGACATTCTTCTATCAACAACACCTTCTATCCATGAATCTTCGAACTTTACTCGTAAGCTTTTCAAATATCCTTTTTCCTAATGTGTTAAAGAAAATCCCTTCTTTTGCTAATTATTATTTCTCTCACTTCAGCCATCCATTGAATTTCACCATCGATTCGAAACAGAATATTTTAGATGTTTCCACACCAGACTTACATAATTGAAAAGAAATTTCCCCCATATACAACTAGAAGGCCAAGAACTATAGTAAAAACTTCTATTATCCCCTTTCAATCTCCAACATGACGTAGTACAAATTTATTGATTCCCTTTCATAATACGCAGTCCTTCCGAGTGGGTTTTCTATCTGCCTCGTTATTGAGGTTTCTAGTGACCCAATTGTGGACCAACAACAAATCCTTCAATTATTGACTGGAAGAGGGCTTGTGAAGCCGCTCTTGCCTCCGGTGAAGTTCCATCCTCCATGAGTCCCTAGTTTAAGGATAAGAAACAAAAAGGAAGACGTACCACCAAAGCTAAGACTCAGGGGAATCCCTTGACAAAAGAAACTTTGACTAGACCAACCATAGTGGTCCTCGATGAAGATGAAACCGAGGAAGACGGCGAAGTGGTTTCTATTCAAAGAAGAAAAAAAAAGATCTCCCCATCTCAACCAAATTCTCAACCGTGACAAATTCAAGCACTAATCACAGGAATGGAAACAGTTGAAAACACTGAGTCTCGTTTTTTGGGCTCCCGTTGTTGCTTCCAGTCAGAGAAATTCTACCTCTGATATTCCTCCATCTCATGCCTCAACATTAGCTGCAATAACATCAGCTCCTTCCTCAGCACCGGCTCCACCTGAACAAATGGAAGACATTCTCTCCCCTTGGTCACCCGACCATGGGAACATCGAGAACTCTTTCCCGGAACACATTCGAAAACGCGATGGCAAACGTGGCGTCACTCTTTTATTTTCAAATGAGTGATACTTACTCTCCAATCCGGTGGGAGGTTCCAACTACTTGAAGCCTTTGGCTTCGGACAAGGACCGGCGGAAGATAAAACCCCTTTTTGCATAATGCTTGAATAACAACAACATGCACTTTTCTTCTCAGGTATCAACTTACTCTTCTTTTCTTTCCTTTTATTCTACTAAACACCTTCCTCAATAACTTGAGTCTTTGACCTTTCAGGCGAACCTCCTTGCTTCCAAGAGCTTGCAAAAGATGATTCAAGCCAAAGAAGAACTTGCAGCCGAGCGGGATATCAATGCCGCTGAACGAGATCAACTTGCTGAGAACCTCCCGGCTTTAGAGTCAAGATTTTCTTAGATGGGCGAGCTTGAAGCCTGGTTGGAGCAATATGAGCAAGAAAATATAGCTCACAACTGAGAGGTTGTTCAACTACACGAAGAACTTGAGGAGTTAAAAGCCAAGTGGTCGGAGCTATATGATGTTGTGACAGTGGCAACAAAACGTGAGTCTGCTTCTATGGAACAAATTAATAATCTGGAAGCAAGCTTATGTTCCAAAACCGAGGAGGCTACTGCTGCCGAGGATAAGAGTGTCAGAAAAAAGAAAAGGTTCAAAAAGGTGTTGGAGCAGAACCAAGAATACATGAGGATAAATACTAACCTTTGTCGAACCTATGGTATCGTGAGGGCTGAATATGAACAACTACAGTCTAAAATCAATAAGCTTCGAGCCAAACTCCAAGATCAAGAAGACTTTTTCCTCCTCGAGAAAACTTATGCGATTTATCACATGAGGAGGAAGACTTTGGAGGAGGCCAAAGAAGGCATTGGAAATATGGATGGCTGCATCACCAAGGCACTTGGTTTGGAGACAAGTGCCTTCGATAATATTCCTGCTCGGCCCACTACTTCAAAATCCTCGAGCACAAGTTTTGAGTCCTTGGGAACCGAAGAGGAATTACGAAGATCATGGGGGCGAATTTTTTCCATGGAAAACGTGTAGTAAACTCTCGTAGCCTCCTTATGGAATAAGACCCTTTTATATAGCCATAAATTTTATGATTTAAATGTTTTCCTAAACCTGTTGGGTCTTCCTTTTCCACCAAGAAACAAGATTTCATTTAATTCCTAACTATTCAGGCACATCAGGGACCACAAAATTTAATTAACGATACTTACCATTGTGGACTTAATTCGAAATATCCGAATTAATACTGCCATAATAAATTACGAATTATTCCATTAAAAATTCGTAATTGCACTCCTCAGTTCAATTTCAAAATTCACCCATTAAATCTTATTTAACGTCCCATGTTAAGATTCAGATACTAATCAATTAAAATAATTTAATTTATTAATGATTTTTTTTAGCTTTCGTTTAACTTATTTTATATGTTGGATATAAAATTTCACCGGACAAGTTTACACATGAAAACTTATAAGCTTTCTAAAAGGTGTATCATCAATCTCTAAACCGACACCTAAATTTCATCAACTAACTATTACTTCGCCAATGTACATTATCATTATCCAATTTATCAGGCATATTGACCCACAAAAGAATCTCGTCTTTTACTAAATCAAAAGAATTATTATTATTATTATTATTATTATTATTATTATTATATCAAGATTAAAAGTATTAGTACATTTAATGGCTAGGGAATTTGTTTTATTAATTTAACATAAAATACTTATCTCTACTTGGTCCCTTCAATACATACAGAATGTACTAGCATAAAAAGTTGTAATTAAACTACTCTAATATTATGATAAATTATATTTAATCTTGTGCTACAATCATTCCTGATGGTTTATCCAATTCCATCATTAAATTGTGAACTCAAACTTTATACTTATAAGAGCCGATAATTTAATGTTCCGTGTATAAGCTAAACTCTATATACTAAATCATCTACTATATAAGCAAATGACACAAACTAATATATGATCCATTTAAAACTTTATTAAAATTAAATAAATAATTATTTCATAATAAATTACTATATTCAAACTAAACCCATGATTAATAAGTATACCCAACAGTTAGTTCAATAAGATCAGAAACTGTTCTATGCATGAGAGTTGCTTAAATTTGATTTGTCTTTTTCAAATTTCTACCATCTTGACTTCAGAACATAATTAATAAGTACCTTCCTTCCTTTTCAATTGTGTGGAAGAAAATTCTGATAAGTCATATCAGAATAAAGCAAGAACTATATATCCACCACTATTCCAAAGCTTAAGATGCCTTTATATGAAGAGAAAAAAAAAACTGATTAAAAATATTCGTGGAATAAAGTTATTCATATCTGCACTTGCCTTTAATACTGAAATTGGAATGGGATATAACAATACTACTCATATACTATAAAGGACGAGATAGATCTAAAATCACGTAAACGAAAGTTATCTTGTAAGATCTACTATCTCTTGTAATCTATATCGATTTTGCGAAAAATAAGGTACAATGACAAAAAAAATAAAAAGAGATCTATATAGATGATACCAGTTAGTTGGTATTAAGTTTTAGTCATATTAGTAGGTCTACTTTAGGTCCATTGCTTTTTTAGAGTCTTCTAGTCATGTAAGAGATTTATATGGTGTAGCTAATTTATAAATTGTATATACCATTCGTAGTTATATTTTCAAAAAATTATAATTCGTAACTATATTTGAATTTTATAATAGATCTATCTATATTTTCGTATTCCGCTGAATGAATTTAGTAAATCCCTATATTTTTGTATTTCGTTGTGATTTACACCATGTATTTACTTTTTACTTTTGCACCATATATGTTTGACTATATTGTTGTGGTTATCTACCCATATATGCACCCTTGTATTTGTGTTGTTTGTATTCTTGTATACACTCACGTTTTTTTGTTTTTCGCCTTAGTTGTATTTGTTATACGAACGAATACAGTTGAATAGAGACGCTGTATTCATTGTTGCTCATCTATCATATCAGACCTGAAAAGTTGAGACGTTAATAACTCTAACAATTTATTGTGGTAGGTGGGGTGACCAATGGAAGTGCAGATAGGTGTAAAAGCTAAAGTAAACTGAAAAAGAAAAAGTTAAAAGAATTGAACTGCAATTGTAGATAAAGGAAGAAAGCTTTAGTTCCAAAAGGGGAAATGACATCTCATAATCAAATCATTACATTTTCTTTGATTTCATGGCTCATGTTTCAATCTCATGTGTCTTCACACGACAAGGTTAACTTGTCCTTGTACTATGAATCCTTGTGTCCATATTGTGCTGACTTCATTGTGAACAAGTTAGCAAAGGTTCTTGAAACAGATCTTGCATCAATTGTGAATCTTAGGCTTGTACCTTGGGGTAATACTCAAATTTCACCCAACACCAGCTGGATTTGCCAGGTTCCATTTCTTTAAATTTCTCTAAAATACCAACTTTCACTTGCACTCCTTTAATTTCCAATGAAGAACTCTCTGCAAATCCTTGCGACTAATAACTTGTTTGGATAGTTGTTACCTGGTGTATTGTATCGTATTGTTACTTTAAATACGATATTTGTTTTGATTGTTACTTAAATTTTATTGTATCGTTTCGTTAAATCCATCGTTATGTAATGACTTTTATGAACCGACATATTTGGTGTGGTTGCGTCATTTCCTTGTTTTTCCTCTCATCTTGCCCTTTTTTATTATTAAATAATCATATTTATCATTTACCCTACCTTTTTATATAATAATATTACCTCGTACCTTACTTTTTCTTTATAATATTATAAATTTATTCCTTGTATTATTGGTGCATGACATCATGAAATAACGACAAACAATATAATATATTTAAACGATACAATACAATACAATATAATACTATACTATACATTATGAAACGATACGTAACAACTATCCAAACAAGCCGCCGTAAATTTTGTCCTGTTCTATGTCTTGTTAGGTCTTGCCTTTTTAAAGATCGTTCTTGTCTGCATTTCAATTTGTTGATTAAACTAACATGCAGCATGGACCAGCGGAGTGTCTGCTAAACACAGTGGAAGCTTGTGCTATCAAGGTTTGGTCAAATCTGGTAATCCCTCTGACTTTTGAAAATAGTCAGCATTAGGGTGTTCATAAAAATTCGAAAATCGAATCAAATCGAAATCGAATCAAATCGACTAAAAAAATCGATACTTTTTAAATTTGATTTGGTTTTGGTTTTGAATTTAAAAAACCGATCAAATTTGATTTGATTTTGGTTTTCATAAAAAAATTAACCGAAAAAAATCGAACCAAACCGACTAAAAAGTAGCTATTTAAATTTATTATTACACCCATATATATATATATATTTTTATATAAAATTTCCAAAATTTTATGATACATATTAGTCATTTATATTTTCAATCTAGTTCTTTACTATTATAATAATCTAATTCTTTGTCTTTATATTGTAGTTTGATTGATAGTTCTCTTTTGCTGAGTACAAGCATTTATTTCATGTTAAAAATAATCGGGTTTTAATTGAGTACTTTATATTTCATCAATATTTGATTCAATTATCATCAATATATCTTGGTAAATGATAATTTCTCAAAGAGCAATGAATTTGATAATATTAAGTTGAAAATGTAGTCGCTGAAATATGCGTTTGGTTGTGTATGTCTCATATTTAAGTGAATAGCCGAAAAAACCGAAAAATCGACAAAAACCGAATCAAACCGAATCGATAAAAACCGACTAAATTTGTTTGGCTTGGTTCCAATATTTAAAAAACTGACTTACTTGGTTTGGTTTCTTTTTAGGGAAAAACCGACCCAAACCGAACCATGAACACCCCTAGTCAGCAATTATACGAGTATTAGAAAAATTGGTTGTTACATATTTCAGTTAATAACTCAATATTTCCTAATTCCACAAGATGTTGATGATACAGGAAACACATTTCAAGTTTATAAATTGTGTAGAACGATTGCATCTGGAAAACAGGCAGTCCTCATGGCAATCTTGTTTTTCTGCAACTGGTTTGAGCCAAACTCCCATCAAGAATTGCTACAACAATGGGCTTGGATATCGGGTAATTAAGAACAAAAGTATTGATCATTCCAAAGTCATACAACCAAGAAACTTTATTCTAATAATGTTTTAATAATCTCCTAATGTCAGCTAGATAAAGCATATGCAGATGAAACTGCAAGCCTGAACCCCAATCACAGGTTTGTCCCATGGGTGCTAGTAAATAATCAGCCTCTTCAAGAAGTTAGTACCTCAATCTCTCTCTGTTTCGTTTCCGTTCGTCGTATTGACTACCAGCAACATGGATGATGATATTCTACTAATTCTGGCTGCAGGATTACCAGAATTTTATAGCATACATCTGCAGAGCTTATAGAGGGCGCAATATACCACAAACTTGCAAAAACAAAGCACTTGAGATCAATAAAACAAACGTGCCAGATAGTGGTCCTCGAGTCTGCTTTAGAGGATAACCAATAGCTGAATTATGTGTAGAGTTGCAGTGTTTTAGAGTGAGGAGTAGCAAGTTGTTTCTTGACTGCACAAATTGTGGTAATGTCAACAATAGCAATGCAATCTTGTCCACTCGAATTTATGCAATTACAATTGGTAATTTGTTGGTTCCCAAAACACACGTAAGTATAGGCGGTCCGTAACTAGTAAAGTGATTCAAAAGTCGAATATCAAACCCTGCAGAAACTTGGATTAATTGCTACAGAAACCGGTTCAAAAGAAATTTGGCATCCTCAGAAAAGAAGCGTGATTTAAAGGAAAACCAACATAAAGCCAAGAAAAAGACCACTAATGTTATACAATTAAAGTAGCCTCAAGTCATGATCATGATACATATCAAAAAGCAAGCAATGCATAAATCAAGAATATTAGTTCAGGTGCAGACCAATCACAAAAGTCTGACATCCGTACCCCACACTTAAGTTGTGTATTGTCCTTAGATGCACGCTATCACAAAAAAAAACAAATAAAGCTCAAAAATAGAGTGGGTGTTAGAAACTCCCTCAATCCAACTATGGTGCGGTGGGGACCGGCCTCGAACCTTGAACCTCGATCCCCTATGCTGCTGAATACTCAAGCGTGACGCTAGACACATTTACGGCCTCTATCAGCTCGCCCTCCCCCGTAGGAGGGTCTGCAGTCACCACAGCCTCAACTCTTGCCTCAATAGGCTTCTCAGTAGCAACAGACATATCCGGCTCATCAATAAAAGTGTTATCAGTAGCAATAGACTCCATCCTCTACACCTTCTCTAGGTCAATCTACACCCAAACAAACCTTGTCGGCAACGTCTTCTTAAAGATGACTATCATGTAACTGGGACTGAATCCACTGGTCCTGGGCCTCTGTTGCAGTCATCAATGTATGATCACGTGCCTCCAAATCTACTCTCAACTGCCTAAGCTCACTCTCAATGGAAATGGTCCGGTCCCCATGTCTTTCTTCTAGAGGTTATCTTCATTCGGGTCCTGGACAGAGCATACGTCATGGAATGCCTTCTTTTGTCCGTCAAGTATCATATCTCCCTTTTCGTACAACTTGTACTTATCCAATAATACATGCAGGGTTTGTAAAAAGTAGAGTCCCTACTGCATGTTCTTCCATATCTTGGCTATCTAACTCCTCGGCATCTCCCCAATGTTCTCATAGACTTAAGTCATAAAAGCATGGATGAAGAATACTCAATCCCATATCACAAAGATCTTGTGACTTGCTGGTATTCATCTGTTGCATATCCAATTGAGCCAAGCTCGGGCCTCCCTATTCATGAAAGACTTTGCTAAACCATTTCTCTTACTCCAACTAGCAATATTCGGATCTTCACACAGAGTCTGAAGCATATGTGTTTCGGTCTTTTCTCCTTCCTCCAATAGTCTATCATATCCTGATTTGTTGGCCTGTAATACCTATTTATTGCTCCAGAATAAATGTCAACGTCCACTCTGTGAAGCCTCACAATGTCACCCGAGTTGAGTCCCAATTAGCATACAACTCTCTTAGCAGAGGCAAGTTAGCCTTTCCTTTTGGTCCTTGGGCAAAGCATAACCATTCTCTTTCTTCTATTTCAGCCACTACATTGGCACAAGCATCTTTTGCTAGATTCAGTGGCTTTTCTAGCAATTGGGGAAGCACTAGCTTCTTCCTGTGCTATCATGTATCCTCCAATCAAGCTCGCTAATAAATTTCTTATCCTGTACCTACTTATCAACCGGAGCAATTGGCTCCCCATCTCCTCAGGTGGTAGAATCTTGGTTTAGCATCAGATGAGTCAGAAATCATAAATTCCTTCTTTGCCTTTTACCTCAGAATTCTTTTGCTTCTTAGCCTGAGGTGGCTTTAAAGATTTATTTTCAATTTTGATGTCTCTCTTGGCCTAGACGGTCGTATCTCTGCCCTTTTTTTGTGGTTGTGTGGGTGGCTCAATACTCAGTATGATGGCCTCAGTATCCACCTCAGAAATTCCTCCATGTGTGCTGTCATGCGTTAACTTAGTCCGCTTTTCTTTATTTGCATGTATATGTGCATCCTTATTGTTAGATGGCTTCTTCAGGTGAGGTTTACCGTTTTCCTCTTGTTCCATGTCTGCAAGGAAGTATCTTAGAAACAACCATTGTACCTGTGAAGACTAGAGAATTCATGTTAGTGTTATCTTGCCTTAACGAGTTAAGGTAGTACACGACACACCCCACACTTATACCGTGAACAAGTGAGAAGACGAGGCACAAGCGACTACCTTAACACAATAACATTTGATGTAACGATCCTGCCGATCGTTCCGTGTGATTAGCCCCGTTTCCCCCATTTCTGCTTTATCACATGTTGCTTAGCCTATTTATGTTGTGTTGGGTCGGTTGGTTCGAGTTCGGAGTGGTCGTGGTGAGAACTGAGAGACTTAATCTCTTAAATTAGTTTAATAGTTGAAACCATATCCTAAACCATATCCTACAATTAAAGTTTAAATGGGCAAATGTGATGCGCGAGTTGTGCCTAAGTCGGTCGTGGGTTAACACTTGTCCAGAACAAGTACAATTTAAGTCCAAGTACTCCCAAACGGCCACCCCGCACTTAAGGGATCCTCACAAGGCCATTAAAAGCCTGCTTGCTACTCACACTTTGCAAAACCTATTGAAAATTTTCGTTTAGGTATTTTATCGAGCACATCTTACATGCATAGAATTCTTCTCTTTATTTCAAAGCCTTAGATTCGTGGATATCATCCCAATTGTGAGTGAGGTGGTGGAAATTATGTTTTCCCCCCTCACTTGTTCAACAATCAAATCAAACAAAACCAATCTTGTGCTAAATTTTCTAACTAACTAACCTAGCTATGTAAACTAGAAAATAAAAGAAAATAAAAGGAACTATGGGGAATCTGGGAGGGGTAGAGCAGCAAAGAAACAAGGAAGGAAAGAGGACAGAGGGAGAGAATTACCTTATTTTGTCATAAGAAGGAGAAGCGAGAGGAAGGATTGTTGATTGGGTGTGAGAGAGAGGGGGAAAGAAGAGAAGAGATGTTTGTGTGTGTGTTTTAAATAAGTTTGGAGGGGGGGG